>JAQZBX010027043.1:0-28604 GCA_029593785.1 Cabassous unicinctus
CAGATTAAACTCACAAGAATCAGATAATGTTTGCCCAAAACAAATTTTACTAGATATTAAAAAGATACAGGCTGCTGTGAGATACAGGCAGAGTCTGAATTCTGCAACCACAAATGCAGATGCCCAGGTCTTCATTACCATATAAATATGGGCTGACCAGGATATTCAAATAAGGTCCCCAATCATATATGAGTGATGTTATCTTACAAAGAGTTAGTTATTTAGGGTCAGGGAGCATCTCCATTGTATACTACAATAATTTCATAGCTGGAAATGACATGCATCAGGAGGTCATATGCATGTATCAACTAATTCCATTATCTTTCCCATAAGCCAAATAGAGAAGCCTGGTATATACTCCTAAATATATACCATAGATGAGAATTTCACTTGTCTTTAAACTAGAAAACCCAATCAAGAAATCTCATTAGAATAGTTACAATAAAGTTTAGATCTGATTATTTCTCCCTGCATGTTGTATCCTCAAGATTGGAATCATTAGCCATAAAACTAGTTGATAAATATTTTTTCTCAGCCACTCATAGGAGTGGGCAGATGCAGATAGGTCAGTGTTAAAGATTTTAGAGTATGGTAGGTATTACACTTTCTCTCAACTAAACAGATAAAAGTTGAGGCAAGGACATTTAACATATTATTAGAAAAGCATTTCAGCTGTTAGAAAGTTGATAAAGATGCTTGTGTCTCAATGGCACCAAAGAAAATACTCATCAGGTAAAGTATGATATCTTAATATTGGCTTTCCAATTCTTAGAAGGAAAATAAGTTGTCGTGATTTGAACCTTCATGTACCCAAGGAAAACATGCTATTAAATCTAGTGCATTCCTGTAGCTGTGAGCCCATTGTAAATAGGACATTTTCATGAGGCTACTTTACTTAAGGAGTCTGAATAAATATCCAATCAGGATAGTTATTAACCATATTCTGGAGTCCTTTATAAGTGAAATGAATGCAGACCTGAGAGAGAGAAAGCCACAGGAAGCAAGTAGCTGGTCCCAGAAGAGAAGGGAGAAGTGAGAAGAGGCAAACATGTGCCCTGTCATCTGACAAGCTAAGGGCCCCATGATCCATGGCAGACAGTCTTAGAACACCACCGTTTTCAGGGAGAAAGCATCACCTTGATAGTGCCTTGGTTTAGACTTTCTTTTAGCCTCAAAATGTAAGGAAATAAATTCCAATTGATTAAGCCAAACCATTGCATTTGCATTTGCTTGAGCAACCTAGGAAACTCAAATAGGTGGTTTAATCAGATAAGTTATTCTCACATGTAGAATTTAAAACTAACATTTATTACCTTAGCTAATATTGGAGGCAAAAATTAAAATTACTAAATAAGTCTATGTGTATAGTTGCATTAACATTATAATAACCAAATAGTATCCACATGACTGTATGTGGTATGAGTATTGTTTTAGATTGCCACTATGTAAGGGATATCACATTATACTATGTTTTTATTTTTTATATTAAACCAATATGATTCTGAATACTACAAGTTTATATCAGCATGGTGTAAATCAATTTGTCATTATAATTGAGTTTCCACATTTTATCTTAATGAACAACTCTCTCTGGACACGACTAAAAGTTTGTTGTTGTTTTTGTCAGATAAGCTGTTCTTTTAATATGTATTATTACTTCTGACTCCCTAATGAAAGAGATGTTTGCCAAGGCTAGAAGGGTCTCCTGGCTCCAACATATGAAAAAAAAAACAAACTCTCCCTCATTTCAGGTTGCTCCAATGATTAAATTGTTCTCATTTATCACTGCAAAACAATGGTTTTCAACCCTTCTCTGCTACTTGATGATTCCTTTTCCTTTGATTAAAACAGTGATGCAGAACTTCCAGGAAGATGGAGTCTTAGAGAGTTGCAGAGCTCACTTCTTTCCCAGGAAAACAGCCAGAAGGCAAGAGAATCTGTCTGGAATAACTGTTCTAGGTCTCCTGAGTCTAGGGGAGGACTCAGCAGCACCCAGAATAGAAAGAGGTGAAGAGAAGGAGACTCTGTGATGAGCAACCAGGGCAACTGCTGCTGCTGGCACCCAAACTCCACCCTTGGAGCAGAGAGTTTTGGTTCCTCTGTTCTGGGTGGGAGGCTACAGACTGAGAGGACTCCAAGGATCCACTTCCCCAGGAACAGCGAGAAGAAGGAACACAGCCAACTTCTGATACCACTTTTGACCAGCAATTTGGTCTGCTGGATCCCACAGTTTCCACACTTCCTGGCCAGGTGGATCCACATCATTGTTTCCACCCAGGAAGAGCAGAGTGCTAAGGATAGTCTGCTTTCTCCAACACCCTCTTATTGACCAAGAGTGGTTGCTGCCAACTTAGAAGGAACAGAAATCTCCTTGAGAAAAAGGGAGTTTGTGTCAAGGGAAGAGAGTGCCAGCAAGTGTGAATTGTCAGTCTTGGATCAGAATAGCCCACCTAAGTAGGATCTTTCCCAGTCATTGCTTTAGCACTGCCTACCCAAGCTTGGATACAGAGAACATATTCCCTCCTGGAACTTGAGCAAGGAGGATTGCTGAAGACCACCATCTGGTGGCAGCCAAGAAAGTGTGCTTCAGGGAATAAAAATTAAAAAGGCTATTTGGTGACTCTACTGTCATCAAGGCCTTTGGAAACTGGTCTGCACACCATTAGTGGGACCTTGGCCTTGTTTTAATCAGTTAAACAGGACAAATTTTAAAACAATAGAATTAGTTAAACAAAACTCAAAAAAGCATGGTAACACAAAACAACTCACTAAAGGCCTAGACAAGAGAAAGAAACTGCTTATCAAAGTAACTTCATCATTAGAATCAGGTGCCTAGATGTTAGCAAAAAATTATAAGCCAAACTAAGAAAAAGGAATATACAACGCAGTCAAAGGAACAACAACAACAAAAAATGCCAGATGAAACACACAGGATTTGAGACTTCTAATAAATGATGTTCAGAAAAATCTCCTAAACCAGTTCAAGGAGTTTAAGGAAAATATGGATAAAGAGATAAAGGACATTAAGAAAACATTGGGTGAACACAAAGAAGAATAAAACAAAATGTATGGGAATGAAAGGCAAAATGGATGAGATGGAAAATACGTTACAGGAATACAGGAAGAGATTTGAAATGGCAGAAATTGGGAGTGAATTGGGAAACAGAGCAGCTGAAATTTAAAAAGACAGAAGATCAAATAGAGAAAAGATTGGGAAAAAATGAGCAGAGGGCTTGGAATTGAATGACAGCATGAAGTGCACCAAAGTATGTGTCACAGGCATTCCATAAGGAGAACAGAAGGAGAAAGGGGAAAATAGATTGTTCAAGGAAATACTGGTCAAAAATTTCCCAAATTTTATGAAATACCATAATATCCATATACAAAAAGAGAAAAATACTCCAAACAGAATGAATGCAGATAAGGCTTTTTATGAGGCACATACTATTCACAATATCAAATGCCAAAGAAGGTTGTGAGCCAATGCACATATGGGGAAAAATCTATGATAAGGTGGAAATGTGTATTTGTGCAGTGGTGGGGCATGACAGTGGTGCAACGATATTGGGTTGGGTGGTGCCAGTTTATCAGGGTCTAGGGTGGGAAGGGTGAGTGGGACTGTCCATAGAACTGGGGGAAGTGCTGGGGGAGGGAGAAAGTGAACACTGGGGATTTGTAGGTATGTGGTTGAAACTACAATGTTGAGAATGTTTTTTGGCAATATGGCAGGAAAGGGTTACTCTAGGATGTTGTATGTGGGGGGCATTTGGAACAGGATGCACTTGGACAGGCTTCTAGGGAGTGTGTGAGGGATAATTTTGTCATCACATGATGTCTCAGTGGGTAGAGACCCACATAATGAGTGGGAAGGAGCTTGACTCCGATCCTGGGGAGGACCAATACACTCTCAAATGGAGAGGTGGGTGTCTCTCAAGACCATGGGCGGTTCTTAGTAGCAGTGTGTCAAAACATCAGTGTTGTTGCAAGTAACTATGAACTTTGTCATCAAAGCAGTATAGCCGGTTGGTCGCGGTGGGCCCCAAGCGGAGGAGGGGGAGGAATAGAATAGATGGAACAGGGGGTATTTAGTGGGCAATGGAAGTGTTCTACATGATCTTCCAATGATGGACACAGACCGTGCTAAATATCATCAAAACTTATATTAGTGTACGGTCTAAAATGTAACCCATAACGTAAATCATTGACCATGGTTAGTAGATATGTTTTACTATTTGTATATCAGTTGTAATAAATGTACCATTCACATATAAAGAGGTATTAATATGGGAATGGGGAAAAGGGGGAGGATGCTGGGTATATTGGACTCCCATGTATTCTGTAGGTGACTTTAGTGTGACCTAAGACTTCTTTGAAAACAAAATGAATAAAAGTAAGACAAAGGGGAATAAATGGAAGAAAATGTCACTGTACATACAGGACAACAGATATTACAGTGATGAAAGGCAAAATGTCAAATTTTTAAACAATATTTTCATTATTTTTTAGTATCTCAATGTTCAAATTGTATTTTATTTTTAGTTTTCTTTAAATTTTTATGTATTTTATTTCTTATATTTAAACCTATCATTATTATTTCATTTTCCTATTAATTGTATTTGTCTATTTTATCAGTTTCATTTTTTAAGAAGCTTTAGATCACAGAAGGGTTGCAACTGGGGCAGAGGAGGATCATTACTGTGGGGTGTCAGTGATGGGGGATACATGGGAGGAAGTTCACCTGGACACACATATAAGGTATATAAATATGTTCAAGTGTTCATGGGGCATTGTCACAGTGGGTGGAGATTCACACAGTAACTGAGAGAATATTGAATTCCCATCCTGGAGAGCTCTGCCACATTCTCTAATGGAGCAGCAACTGTCCCCCAGGTGCAGAGGCAATGACTGGCAAAAGAGGATGGTCTATTGATGGGACTTTGATATTGATGACTACGCTTGTGAGCCTTTGCTCTTGAAATTGAAACTTAACCTAGTGTTGTGGGGTGCCTAAGAGTTGCCTCCTGAAGGCCTCCTTGTTGCTTGAATATGGCCTCTATCTAAGCCAAACTCAGTATATAAATGTATTACCTTCCTCCAAGTGTGGGAAATGACTCCAGGGAATGAATCTCTCTGGTACTGAGGGATTACTACCAAGCACCAACTAACAAAGCAACTAGAAAAAGACTGCAAATAAAAGGGGGAAAAGGTAAAGACAAATGAGTTTATATGGCTAAGACACTTCAAAGTGTGTTGGGAGGTCATTCCAGAGGTAAGGCTTATGCTCATCTCAGCAGGATCATAGACTGCCAAAGTGGATTCTACCCAAAATTGTGGGGCTCCAGAGGACTCTGGAAACACCCAAGTCCTCTTACCAGGGCAGATAGTTCCAGAATTTGTTGCCTTGCCAGTGGACCCTCATTTGGAGTTTGTGCTGCTAAGAGTGTCAGAGTTGGACTCTGTTATGGCTTCCCTACAGATGGCTCATCTGTCCCTTCTATTTGAACTTATACTTAGTGCTGGATTTGGTAGGCATACACACAAGAGACTTTAATCTTTGGGATATCAATGTGCCAGCTGAGCTCTGAGCCTCAGCAGAGTTGCAACACCTACTCTCCAGTTCATTGGATGCACCCAGATCAACTAACAAGGAGGTGAGGATTAGCAAGCACCATACCAATCAAAGGAGAGAGCCTACAACTGCAAGCAAGAGAATCCCATCCAGTGGCTCTATGGGATTGAAGCCTCCTGTCAATTAGAGGTGGAGTGCACATCATCATCTTAGAATCTTCAGGACTGGGGAATGAACTATGGACTAGAGTGGACTTACTGGTATTCTACTATAGACTTGTGATTCTAGCAACAGAAGAAATTACAGCATTGATGTGGAGACAGTGGCCACTGGAGGCTTTTGGGCAGGGGGAGGGAAAAACAGGTGTAATGCAGGGCCTTTTTTGGAACTTGGAAATCATCCTGAATGGCATTGCAATGACAGATATATGCCATTATATATCTTCCCAAAGCCTACAGAATTGTGTGGGAGAGAGTGTAAATTACAATATTAACTATGGTCCAGGCTCAATGGCAATGTCCCAGGATGCATTTATCAATATTAATGAATGTGCCATACTAATAAAGGATGTTGTTTATATGGGAGGTTGTGGGAGGTGTGGGGACCAGAGCTTATGGGAATCCCTATATTTTTTGTGTAACATTTGTGTAATCTAAGTATCTTTTAAAAATTAAATAAATATATATTTTTAAAAAAGAAAAGGATCTGAGAGAGTCTATATCTGCAAGCAAGAGAGTCCCATTCATCTGCTCAATGGGATTGAAGCCCCCTCTCAATTAGAGGTGGAATGGGCATCACCATACCAGTATCCTCATTACTGAGGAATGAACTATGGGCTAAAGTAGATTTATTGGTATTCTACTATAGGCTTATTGTGACTGTAGCAATGTAAGAACTTATATCACTGATGTGGAGGCAGTGGCCACTGGAGGTTCAGTGGGCAGGGAGAGGGTAAAACAGGTATAATGAAGGGGGCACTTTCATGACTTAGAAATTGTCTTGGATGAGATTGAAATGACACAGGCCATTTTATATTTAAAGATTTGCAAGTAATTTTTGTATAGAATATATAATGCCATATATTTTCCAAACATTGTGAAAATTTCATTTAAATTAACCAAATCCCATTGATCATTAATTTGCATATGCAAAGAATTTTCTAGTTGGATTGGACTAGAGGCAACATTTAGGAAAGGGGAATCATTAAAGATGTCAGATAACAAGGGGATAATATGTTCTTAACTCACATATTCTGAATACAAAGTTATTTTGCTTTAGACACAATTGCTCTTAAAATATGAATAGATTTTATTTTATCTTATCTATTTACACACTTCCAAATTACTGGTAAAAGAACATAATGCTCAGTCTTTGGCTCCAGAGCTTCCTCATTGCATTTTTCACCTCTGCATTTCTGAGCATGTAGATTAAAGGATTTAGCATGGGTGTTATCATAGTATAAAATATAGCCACTGCTTTATCAATGGGAAAGGTGCCTGTGAGCCAAAGTTATAGAATTATACAGGGCACAAAGAGTAATATGACCATGGTAATATGTGAGGCACAGGTGGAGAGAGCCATCTGCCATCCTTCAGAGCTGTGAGTTCTGAGAGTGCAAAGGATGAGGACATAGGAGGTAATAAGGATAGAAAAAAATGAGCACACACATGAGCCCCAAGTTGGCTGCAACAAAGAGTCCTAGGATGTGATTATCAGTACAAGAGAGTTTTAGCAGAGGGTGAAAATCACAGAAGAAATGGTTAATGACATTGGGACCACAGAAG
Organism: Cabassous unicinctus; assembly: GCA_029593785.1. Lineage (NCBI taxonomy): Eukaryota > Metazoa > Chordata > Mammalia > Cingulata > Chlamyphoridae > Cabassous > Cabassous unicinctus. The sequence continues at coordinate 7,354 of JAQZBX010027043.1, forward strand.
GATAACCACAGCATAAAAAGGATTTGAATCAGGGCATGAAGAAATCCCCCATCCCAGAAAACAGCCACCAGAAGGCCACACACCTGTCAGTTCATTGTGATCATATAGTACAGAGTCCTGCAGATGGCCACGTAGTGGTCATAAGCCATCACTGTGAGCAGGATGAGTTCAACTGCACCGATTAAATGTGCCAAAAATACCTGAGTCATGCAACCATTGAAGGAGATAGTTTTCTTTTCAGTGAGTAAGTCAAATATCATGTTGGGGCTGTGATAGAAGAAAAGGTACCATCTACAAAGGACAAAAATGACAGTAAAAAATACATGGGGATGCTGAGTGCTGGACTGGTGGTAATGGTCACTTCAATGAGTAGGTTGCCCACAAGAGTGAGAAAGTAGATGAGTGTAAACACAGCAAAAAAGAGTTTCTGCATGTCTGGGTTCTGTGTCAGACTAAGCAGGATGAATTCTGTCACATTGTTCATTGCCCCATGAATCAAGTTTTGCATTTGGATAATTGATTTATCTGCAAATGGCACAAGGATTGCAATGGCATTAGATAAATTTTGATCAAGAGAATAATATATCTGTCAGATAAAATGTTTTCTGTATGATTGTTGGAAATGCTGAGCAGCTAAATTCTAAATTTAATGTTGGTTAAATTTTGAGACACATATTGAATACATAGGCCACTCGTACACACACGCGCGCGCACACACACACACACAGTTTTATGACTGTTGACATTCCAGGCACCTTTCCTGAAATAATATAGGACTGAATGGTCTTCCAGTCATTGCCATAGTATGTTTTCCCATGGAAAACAGGAATAAAAAAGGTCTTGCTTCACAGAATAAAAATTAGCAAAAGAAATCCCTGGAATTAGACTAGACAAACAGTGAACAACAAGTCAAGTCATGGACTATAGTTCATAATACAATTATGAAAATGTGCTGTCATCTATTGTAGAAATTGTTATACATTAGTGGTTAATAATAGGGTGGAATATGAGAATCCTATATTTCATGCATGATTGTTCTGTAAACCCACATCTTTAATAAATAAGAAAAGAATAAAAAATGAATCTGTAAGGATTAGAGATTTAAATTTATGAGAGTCTGTTCTCCTGTGTCTCTTCTATCCTCACTCATGCTGCTAAGGCTAAGTTGCTGAGTTTGTTTTACTTGATAGTTTTAACTTGTTTCAGGGTGCCTATAAAACATCAGATAAGTTTAATTTGAAATTAGGGATGATTTAGTCATATTTCCAAATCAAATCAACTGACTGAATATTTGAAGCTGCAGTAATATATTTCCTGATACATTTGTGAGTGCATGCAACATTGACCTACAATTGAATAAGAAAATCATAAATTCTTTATCAACCTCCTCTGGAAGAAAGCTATCAGGAAGAGGATGAAACAAGCAGCATGATGTAATAGAAACAGGAACTTCTTAGGCAAGAAAAATAAAGCACCATGATTTATTGGACATGTGTGTTCTTTAGAACAGTCAGAGGATTTAGGCTATTTTTGTATTCTGTTTTCACTGACTACTAGTAGCCATGTGATGCTGTGTATGGGACTTAGTCTTAATGACTTAGTCAATAAGACTATTGAGTCTTATTGAGCTTAACTTTTTTATATATATGTAATAAGGTAAAGAACAAAAGACAGAGGAATTGAAGTATATTTTAACTTATTGTGATTTTAAACCTATGTAAAAATTTGTAACCTAAAGCTAAAAAGTATCACTTTCCTCATGCTTCCAAATTACTGATAAAAGAACAAAAAGGAGAAACCTCACATCATTATTTTTATCCTTGAAAATATTTGTTTGTATAAAAGGAATTGAGCAAACAAATGAACTGACAGAGAAAATAAATGAACAAAGTAGTTAACTCAAGAAGCTAGAAAAACAGCCAATTATATTAAGAAAAATATTTGAAACAAATCAGTATAACAGACAAAAACATTAGATGATAAATAATTTCAAAAGAATATCAGCTAATAAAATACTAATAAAACCAATGAACATAGATAAGCTCAGTGAGAAGCAAGTAAGGAACAATCCTCAAAAGACCCCAATTTTAAAAGTATTTAGCTATAGTTCAGTGTAGGCAATAAAACTTTTTTAAAAAATAACTGATAAGCAGTGTTCAAAACAAAGTAAGTCTTCTACTCATGCCAGTCTAAAAATTCAAATAAAATTAAAAAGTGAATCATGTGCTTTAAAATATTAAAATAAAACATAAACTAGTACAAAACAACAAAAAGTACTGATTAATAGGAATTTAATCTCTCAATGGAGTAGAATTCCACTGGAGTTAAGCAAAAGAAAGTGGTATAAAAGGAGAAAAATGGTAGATTCAACTACATGAAGTTATGAAATGCACTGGAAAAACAGTTGAAAAAGTGTCATAGACTACCATTATTATAATAAAAATTGCTTTGAAAAATAATGAAAGGTCTTTTTATAACTGTAGGGTAAAATTAATGAGAAGGTAATACTTAGGAAAAAAAATAGACATCTAAAAATTCCTTCATTTCATATATCATCAATATATGCAATTTAAAAATAGTGAATTTTTAATACCAAATTAGCAAGCATTAATGAGTGCTATATTATCCAATACTGTTGAATATTTATTAGTATAAAATTTTCTGTACTCCTTATTCTTAAAATCTACACTAGATAAAAAAAATACGGCAAAAACTATGCATAAAAGTTGTATTTCACATTTTTTTAAATAATAGGGAAAAAGTGAAGACAATCCAAATGTCCACATAGCAGGGTACAGTTAAATGCATTGTGATGTATTGTTATGGAATATCAGGTGGACATTAAAGTGATTTGTAAGAAGATTAATGACCTGGAAAGAATTTTTTATATAATACTGGGTGGAAAAGGCAGAATAAATAACACTATATATAATGATATTATGTCTAAAAAGACATATATACATAGAACAGATCTAAAGAACATACACTAAAGACCAAGAGTGCTTATCTGATTATTGGATTAAGGAAAATTGTTGTTTTCTTCTTTTATAAATTTTATGATATGATTTTTCTGTAAGAGAACATTTTCCTTTTATATTCAGCAAGATAATTTAATAAAAGAAAGTTTTATTTGCTTATCTCATGACTGGGTCCATAATATTTCAAGTGAATATTATTCTGAGTAGAATGATATGAAGTTCATTATTTATAAAAAACTGTGAAAGTAAAAATACATGTTTAAATATAAATTACCTGTAAGTTGAACTCTAGAGCTGCCTGGAGAGAAAAGTACTAATTAAGAAGTGACTGATTATACTTATCTATCTGAATGCATTTGGGGAAGAAGTAACAAGTTTATCCCATATCTGTCGAGGACAATTCCTGTGGAATAGCAATCATTGACCCATTATTAACTACTGTTTTGCAAGTTCAGCCATTTTTACCTTTTGTAGTGTTTACTTCAATTAGTGACTTGAAAGTGAATCCTAAAGGGGGATTCCTAAGTAAATCTTAGTTTGTGGGTGTGCTTACCTTTGCCCTATAGCCTCCTACCGACCAGTTAATGTGGGTCACAAGCATGCCAGCTCAAATAAGAATTTCTTGATATACAACTTCCCAATCTTTAGGCTTCAAAAATTGATGGGGAGAAACCTAACCATTGAAAGACATCTCTTCCCAAACCTCTCTGCTGCACATCTGCCCATCTTGCTTTCTTGGTGACCAGATAAAGTATATTAAGAAAGTTTCTTGATCTATGGTATAATATGATTTAAAGACCTGAAAATAGCAAACTATGCTAATGCAGAATAATTGGGGATTACAAGTACCATGTACTCAGCAACAAATGAAAGATGTCCTGGAGTAGCAGGTCTCTGAGGTCAGCTCTTTTCATTCTTTACTCTATGTAAAGCCCGTGATAGACTGGTGTTAGCTCCTTTGTTCCCTCAGAATCTGGATGTAAATGGGCTGGCAATTTAGAAACAAATAGCCTCTATAATCTTTGGCTCATTATTTTTAAGTGATTTTGCAGACATGATAATCCCCAGAGTCTGTCGTCATTAACATTTTCATGTATGAATGAAGGTAAATATGTAAAGAATATTGCTCAAGTACAAGAAGGAGTTAGGGATGCTCTGAACTTTCTGTTTCCAAAGGGTTAGAATTAGCAGCTTCATCCAAGTTGGCAGCCAATCGAGTGTATCCTGTTCTCTCTTGTGGCTGTGGCACCTGTGACCAAGGGTATTGGGCAGAGAGCTGGCAGAGTTAGGATAGCAACATCCTATGTCTGCAGTCTGGAAGTCAAGCTAGGATCTAAGAAATATGGAATAATTTCATTTAGTCATAAGAGAATGGGTATATAAAACAATCCTATCAGAGTATTTAAAGCAATCCTATTACCTGTCTCACAGAGTCATAGGGAGGATTAAACAAAATAAAATGTGAAAACATCTAGGCCATTAAAATATGCTATTCTACTGTTGATGCCCTGAGGCTAGAGAAACTGCTCTCTAATATTAACATTCTCACATTGCTTAAAGAAGAAATTATTTGGAGTTCATGAAATTGCACCTTCATGGCTTACTCTTCTACTTAAAATGAAGAGAACTTGGGCAAGGTTTGCAGCTTCTTTATGCATCATTTTTCACAACTGCTAAAAAGAGATGAGAAGGAACCTAGGTCAGAGGACTGTTGTGAGCTTAAAGAAGACCATACATGTAATGCATAGAATGGTATCTGGCAAAGAAGCATCCCTTTGTTGTCTGTTGTCATCTGCATAGGAACAGAGAGCTCATGGTGTAGCAATAACTTGGTCCTGGCAAAAATGTTCTCAACTCATGTGTATCTTGTTTGCATTTCTCTTGTGGATGGTAGGATTGTGGGCAAATGCTGAAATTAGAAGAAAAAAAGGCCAAGTTTAGAAATATTCAATAATTACTCACAAGTAATTATAATTCTGAAATCTTTCTGGGAGTTTTTGATCTCCTTTAAAAATATCTAAAAGTGAAGTTGAGATTCCCAGAGAAAAAATGTTAGGAAATAAAGGAAATGTGACTATCATTAGAACTAATATGTAATGAGCACTTTTATATATCAGTCAATTTTCTTATATATGGTGTTTGATCTTATTCTCATGTAGTCCCCATGATGAAGTTCTTGTTATTTCCACTTTATATAAAAGCAAATTTGGCCACAAGCAAAAACCAATAATTAGTAGTGCTCAGATTTAAATCCGGCGTGATCTGATTTCTAATCCTGAGCTCTATTCATAATGTTACTGTATTTAATCAAAAGCTGATGCTGTGATGTGTCCACACTGGATAGGAGAGTAAGTGCTGACTCAGAACAGGTCTGGATTGTTTAGGAACTTTCTATCAGCAGGAGAAGGCAAGCTTTACTCCTCAGTAACATAGGATGTTCAGCAGCTGAAGAGGAAAAAGGGTGGAGAGAAGAGAATATCTCTTAACTTCCTCTTATCTTTGCTGGAAACCTGCCTAAGCACTATCTAGGCATCTTTGATTTTGTAATTTCTTTTTGACTGCAGATGGAATGGAGGTCTAAGCAGAAGATTCAACTTCTGAACAGGAACATCCTCTACATGAATGGGCCATACTACCATCCTAGATTATCTATACCTGAAAGGAATGAAATTGGATATGATTCCCAATTCTTCCATTTTCTAATCATATGACTTTCTGAATGACAATTAACTTATCAGGGCCTGTTAAAGAGACTTTAATAAGATATTATTATTAGGAGAGGTTAAAAAAAGATAGCTTATGAAAAAAATCAAGCTAGTACATTTTGCATAGAAAATGCTTAGAATATATTTTCTGAATAAAATTGAGGGAAATATTTTCATGACTGACATACTATCACTGTGACATTTTTGGTAATAATCTCTTTACTTCTGGCCAATCAGTGTCATCTTAGGCAAGTATCTCAACTACTCTATGTCTCAGCTTCCTCTTCTGAAGAGTATGAGGTTGCAAATTAAATAGTTGTACAGGGAAAGACAATAAGTATGACATCATTCTACATGTCAGAACCAATGCAAGCAAGGAGCCAGGGGGCCTATATGAAAGAAAAAATTGTCATCTATAACATACATACAACAAGAATATCTTTAAAAACTGAAAATAAAGATGTTTTCATTCACACAACACTAACAGAATTCATTATCAACACACTCCGTACAATATAGAAAAGGAGACTTTCAGGCAGAGGGAAAGTGGTTCTAGATGGAAATATGGATTTATACAAGGAATGACAGTTACCAAAAAAGATATCTACATGAGGTATGATTTTTATCATAATACTTAGACCGATTTACTATACACCACCTAAATATCCTGATGACTGTGACGTTTTAACTAATGATTGATTGTGAACACTTAGATGACTGGATTCCCATGATTCTTACTCTCAGTTGAATGATTTAAAATGCCTGGATAGAAACTATTTTTTTGGATTAGTGGCTAAAAGTCAGTATATCATAAAAGATATGGAGGAATAGAGAAGTCTTTCTTCTCAGATGAAAATTCACACAGACATAGAGTGATGGTCTATGTTTATATTAAAAAGTCATTGAAAAATCACATTCAGCCAGCCCTCCCTTGTAAAATATACCTATAGGATGAAGAAGATAAACACTGTAAGAATGAGGGCTCCACTTCCATTTCCTCTCCCTCAGCCTCCAACGTGGTATTGGCTGCAATCTTGCCAAGAATAATTTGAGTTGGTATAATTCCCTTTGTACTTTGGGTTCAGGTTGTTCCTGCACTGAAGGAGATGATCATGGATAGGGAAGTACTCCCTCCACACCCACAGAAAGATCTGCCACTAGAAAACTTTCTTGAGCAAGAAGTAAGTGCCCTTGAGTATCCATTGAAAAACATTTATTTATGTAGGGCATGGGTTTTGTTAGCCATATTGCTTGGTTGGAGTTCTGTCTATATAAGATCACGTCACTAGAGACAATACAAGGCCAACGTCTAGTGAGGATTTTTAACAATGGCTCAAAACAACACTAACAACTTTAACTCTATATCTAAATTTCATTGTCATACAAAACATAAGAAAACTGGATTTTGTAATCCCTTCCATTGTTTTAGTTCTAGAGCAAAATCTCTCATTAAACCTTAACAGGACACATAAACATTTTGAGGATTCTTTGGTCATGGAAGTTAGAAGCAAAATTTCTAAGGAGTCAGAAAGGAGCTGTAAGTAAATCAAATTAATACATGTTAAATTTCAATTGGGTAAGGTGGAGAGTATGGGTTGGATGGTCCATGGAACTGGGAGGAAGTTTGGGGGAGGGAAGAGGTGAACACTGGGGATAGATGGGTACACGGGTGAAATTTTAATGTTGAGAAAACTCTATTGGCAATATGACAAGGAAGCATTACTGGTTTAGGGTGTTGAATGGGGGGCATTTGGGACAGGGTGTACCTGGTACAGTCTTCAAGAGAATGTACAAGAGATCATTTGGTCATAGTGTGCTGTATCAGGGGGGAGAGACCCACATAATGAGTGGGAAGGAGTTGGACTCCCAAGCTGGGGAAGCCCGATATGTTCTCAAACAGAGTGAGGGGTGTCTCTCGAGAGCATGGGCAGTTCCTAATAGGGGAGGACAGACTAATGTGTCCAGCCCTCAGCATTGTTGCAAGTATCTAAAAATCTTGTCCTTCAAGGAGTGAAGCCTGGTGGACTCCATGGGCCCCAAGTGGAGGGGGAGGGAGGAATAGAAGAGATTGAAGAGGGGGTATTTGGGGCCAATGGAAGTGTCCTGCATGATCATGCAATGATGGATACAGGCCATGTTAAATTTCATCAAAAAATTATAAAAGTATATGATCTAAAATGTAAAACATAATGTTAACCATTGACCATGGTTGGTAGCTATGTTTCAGTATTTATACATCAGTACCATCCACATGTAAAAAGATTATAAAAAGGGAAGGGGGGAAAGGGGGAGGATGTTGGGTATATGGGTATATGGGAGTCCCCTATATTCTATATGCAACCTTACTATGACCTAAAATTCTTTGAAGACAATAAAAAAAGTAAGGCACTGGGGAAGAAGTGGAAGAAAATGCCACTGTACATATAGGACAACTGATATTACAGTAAAGAAGGGAAAAATGTCAAAAGATAATATTTTATTTTATTTTTTTTTAAATGTTTGTAATACCCCAATTGTTTTTACTTTATTTTAGTTTTAGTTTCTCTAAATTATTATGTATTTTATTTCTTATCTTTAAATCTGCCATTATTATTTCATTTTCCTATTAATTGAATTTGGCAATATTCTTGGCTTCATTTTTAAAGAGGTTTTGGATCACAGAAGGATTACAACTATGGCAGGGGAGGATTAATGGGTTGGGGTGTTAGTGATGGGGCATACATAAGAGGAAGTTCACCTGAGCAGACGTATAAGGTATATAAATATGTTCAAATATTCATAGAGAATTGCCACAGTGGGTGGAGTTTCACACAACTGAAAGATTATTGAATTCCCATCCTGGGGAGGTTTGCCACATTCTCTAATGGAAAAACAGCAATCCCCCAAGTGCAGGGGCAATGACTAGTGAAGAAGTGTCCATTGATGGACCCTTGATGTTGACGACTATGCTTGTGAGCCTTTTGCTCTTAAATTTGTAACTTAGCCTAGTGTTGGAGAGTGCCTAAGAGTTGCCTACTGAGGGCCTCCTTGTTACTCAAATGTGGCCTCTCTCTAATCCAAACTCAGGATATAAATGTACTACCTTCCCCCCAGCATGGGACATGACTACCAGGGATGAGCCTCTCTGGCACCGAGGGATTACTACCAGCACCAGCAGGTGATACAACTGGACAAAGACCTTGAATAAAAGGGGAAAAAGGTAAAGACAAATGAGTGTATATGTCTAAGAAACTTCAAAGTGAGTTGGGAGGTCATCACAGAGGTAATGCTTATGCATTTCTCAGCAGGATCTCATAGATGGCCAAGATAGATACTACCCAAAATAGTGGGGATCCTGATGGCTTTGGAGACACCCAGGACCTACAGTTATGGCAGATAGCTCCAGAGTTTGGTACCTTGCCAGTGGTCCTACTTGGGACTTTGTGCTCCTGTGTGTGACAGAGTTGGACTCAGATGTGACTTCTCTACACATGCCTCTTTTGTCCCTTTTATTTGAACATATAGTTGGTGAACATGGAGTTGGTAGGTGTATGTCTAAGAGATTTTAATCTCTGAGTTGTCCATGTGCCAACTGAGCCCTGAAATTCAACAAAGTTGCAATACTTACCCTCCAGTTCTTTGGACTCACCCAGGACAACTAACAGGGAGATAATGATGGACAACAACCATCCCAAAGACCTGAGAGAGTCTACAACTGCAAGCAAGAGAGTCCCATCCATCTGTCCATGTATTAAAGTCTCCTCTTAAATATAGGTAGAATGGGCAACACCTTCCCAGAATCCTTAGGTTTGGGGAATGCTCTATGGATTAAAGTAGACTTACTGGTATTCTACTATAGACTTATGGTGATCCTAGCAATGGAAGAAACTATATCATTCATATGGAGGCAGTGGCCACTAGAGGTTATGAGGGCAGGGAGAGGGCAATACAGGTGAAATATGGGGACATTTTGGGGACTTGGGAATTTTCCTGAATGACATTACAATGACAAATATGGGCCATTAAATATCTTCCCATAACCTACAAAATTGTGTGGGAGAGAGTATAAACTACAATGTAAACCATAACCCATGCTTAGTGGCAATGCTCTAAAATGTTTTCATCAATTGTAATGAATGTACCACCCTAAGGAAAGATGTTGTTAATGTGGGAAAATGTGGAAGGTGTAGGAAGTGGGGCATATGGGAATCCCTTATATTTTTATTAAACATTTATGTAATCTAAATATCTTTTTTAAAAAAATAAAATATATAATAAAAAAATAAATTTCAATTGGAGGGGAGCCAATGTGGCTCAGTGGTTGAGCACCAGCTTCCCACATATGAGGTACTGGGTTCAATCCCAGGCCACAGTACCTAAACAAATAAAATTTCAATTGGAGCCCCTGAACAAATTTTTCTCAATGGGCAGGAAATCATGAAGGTGAAATTGTTTGTAGATATTATTATTGATGAGAAAGATTGAGATTGAAATAATGATTCTGTGATGGCCCTTTGTTCCTGATAAGTAGGATGCATAGTCATCTGAGATGACAGGAGAATTTGTGGGATTAATATTGCAGGGCTTTGGTACAAACTGAGAACTTATTCTAAGATGGATATATAGAAGAGGGGACTGTCCTGTCTAGAACAGCTATTTTAATTCTCATAACAAGAATAGTGAATTCATATTGGAGTTCATAATTGTTTCTTTTGTTTTTTTAATAAATATTTTTATTATTTTTGAGATACTCAGATTACACAAATGTGACACACAAAAAATATAGGGATTCCCATATGCCCCGCTCCCCACACCTCCCACACCCTCCCACATAAACAACATCCTTCATTAGTGTGGCACATCCATTGCAATTGATAAATGCATCCTGGGGCATTGCCATTGAGAATGGATCATAGTTCACATTGTAGTTTACACTCTCTCCCACACAATTCTGCAGGCTATGGGAAGATAAGTAATGGCCTATATCTGTCATTAAAATGCCATTCAGAAGGATTCCCAAGTCCCAAAAAAGCCCCCACATTACACCTGTCTTTCCCTCCCCCTGCCCTCAGAGCCTCCAGTGGCCACTGCCTCCATATCAATGCTGTATTTTCTTCCATTGCTAGAATCACGGCAAGTCTATAGCAGAATACCAGTAAGTCCCCTCTAGTCCATAGGTCATTCCTCAATCCTGAGGATTCTGGGATGGAGACATCCACTCCACCTCTAACTAAGATGGGGCTTCAATCCCATACAGCCAATGGATGGGACTTTCTTACTTATAGTTGTAGGCTTTCTCATTTCCTTGTTATGGTCGTTGTCAATCCTCACCTCCTTGTTAGTTTTCCTGGGTGAGTCCAATGAATTGGAGAGTAGGTGTTGAAACTACACTGAAGCTCAGGGTCCAGCTGACACATGGTTGCATAATTTTCTTAAGTATTATCTTATATCTTTGGTTAAGGGATAAAAAGCTGATGTGTACATTTATACTTTAAATATTTCAGTTGTAGTATGTTACCCTCAAGTAGGAAGAAGCTCTAACTTACTGTGATTTTATAGGGATTGTTATTTATCCACTCTACACTATTATAGAATCAGGAAAATTTCAAAAGTTTATGCTAATCTGTACTCCTATTAATATCGGTCTTTGTAAAGATAAATTTAGTCAATGAATTAGGCATATTAAGCTGCATTTTACATGATAACACATGAATCCTGAAATCTGAATGTCTTAACCTACTCAATTTTATTTCCAGCTCAAGCTAAATCCACTGAGGGTTGTAAGAACATCTAGGGCATTTGTGTTCTGTATAGTTACTCAAAAATTCCCTGTGTATTCCTGCCGTCTTAATGCATGTCTTTCAGATTTGTTGCAGCAGGGAAAAAGAATGCTGGAGTCTAGAGTACCAACTCCTAAATGTATCTTTCTGAGTGCAGAACACATCACTACCGCAATCTATTCACATGGTCTCGCTTAAATACAAAGGAGATAAAATTATGCTGGGGAGTCATGGATATTTGGTGACCATCAAATGGTTTAATCACCATTGGGAAAACTGGATTCTCACTTGGAATGAATTCTTTATTAAACTATTGATTATTAATCTGTATGCAAAATATACTTAACATAATAGTTATTTAATAGAGCAATTTGTACTAATTCACTTTGTATGAAGATGCACGTGAAATCACTAAGATCAGCAGGACTTTTGTACTGGACCTAACATGGATCTACTTCTTTTATCTAGGCTCTTTCATTTAGAATTACAATATAAGTGTCAACATCTCAAATAATCCCCATATCATTGTTCTGAAAGTGGTTTGCAGGTTTTTTTTTTCCTCTTCAAATTTTAAAGTGTAGAATCTATCATTTATTCATTCAGATATCTTCAACTCTTTGCAGCTTTTGTTCCTATCAGCAAAGGCACAGATTCATCCAGTAAAACCTATTTTGGATGTTGTGGTGCTGTGTAGACTGTTTTTGATAGAAAAAGGCTTTGCAATTATCTTCTACCTGGGAAATATGAACATAGTTCCTCCATGGCTATACCTGGAAGAACTTAATATATATCCTTGGCTAAGGGAAGATAAAATTATTTATTCTGGGCATTGCCCAGATTAAAATAAAAATGACACTTTCTTTATTGGTGAAACACATTAGCATTACTTTTGGAGTGAGTCCTGCCTGAATGACATTTTCTCATTTTTGCAACCCCATATGTTTCAGGTTCTCTACACTATTCATGATAATAAGTCTACTCTGACTTCCGCAGTCAGTATTAGAACTATGAATTTTCAACAAAATCCCTTTGTTGGGGACTATTCAATTTCATAAAGTTCAAGTAGGATATTGGTTGTCCAGTCCAACATGGTCTTTTGTACACACATTTTATTTTCTTTCTATAATATCACATATAAAACCAGTGATGGTCTATTTTCTTTGTATTTCAAGCCTTAAAATCTCATCCTTGGAATGTTGGAAACAACTGCTTGAATGAACACCTGGCAAATATGCAAGTATAAACACATGTGCAGGTACAGACACACATGCCTTCTCAAAGAATGCAAATATGTATAGGCATTGCAAAATACCTATCCATGTAGAAAAAGTTGTTCTTCCAACAAAACAAAATAGTTGGCACAGATATTTAAACTCTTCTGGCGTATTCACCTAATTTAAATGTCACATAATAAAACCGATTCACAGTATTAATAAAACAACAATAACAGCATTTTGGAGATAATTTGTTACTAGAGATTTACCCAATAACAAATGGATATTTAATTTATATGTATGAATTTCAAAGGTTACCTTTCAAATGTTTAATTCAATCACTCAATACAGGTTTGGGTGCAAAAAAAAAGTGTTTAAGTTTACTGGTAAATTTTTAGGAAATTAGGGCTTGAAGATGGTTGTATTAAATTCTCAGGTATAATAAAGTACAGTCTTGGATTGTGTAGTCTACTATTCCAGGCCATCAAACATTGTGATGGCTCTTTTATCAAGGAAGGAATACTATTTTCCTCTCAATTATTACTGTCATTTATTCCTATAATCATTTTATTGCCTCATGAGAGTTTTAAATTTGTCAATTCATTGTATATATTATGAGAAAATCTCAAGTTGCTAATTGCTTCCCAAACCAAAATAATTATGTAACTTTAACAATTTTACTCCTTTCTTCAATAAGTAACTATCTGGAATGATGCAACTATATCTGTACCATCCCCTAACAAATATTTCACAAACTTTCACTGTCCTCATGATGAGCTTCAACAAAATATGAAGCAATGAAGTAAATAGGAGTATATAAATTTCAAATTCCATCATTCACTCAGCAAAAAATTAAAGGATTTTTTTCTGATATGTCATGACCTCAGTCTTACCCTCAGAATTGAATTTGTGTAAAAAAAATGTAGGCAGTAAATATGAAGGAAATAATTCTATTAGCAAGGTTTGAAGGTATCCAAATCTCTGCCACAGACATTGTGTCCTCCCTTTATAGAACTTATCTGGGACAGGAAAGGTGAATTGAAACTAATGAGTCGCTTAGTGTTATGAATCCATGGTTCTAAATTCATTTAATATGTTTCATGTTTGCTGCAGAATTTAGGAATTGAGTTTGCTACTAAGAAAGTAAATTAAACTCATAAGAATCAAAGATGTTTGCCTCTATCAAATTTTACTAGATGTTAAAAGGATGCAGGCTACTATGAGACACAAGCAGAGCATGAAATCTGTTACCAACAGTGCAGATACCCAGGTCTTCATTACCATATAAATTTGGACTATGGTCCAGGATGAAGAAATGAAGTTATCAAATATATGGGATGGTCATTATCTTAAAAAGAGTTCATTATTTAGGAGTAGAGGTCACCTCCATTTTAAACTACAGTAATTATACAGCTGGAAATGACATGTAAAAGCAGATTATACACATGTATCTGCCAATTCCAATACTTTTTCCATAATCAACATAGAGAAGCTCAGTATACCCTTCTAAATACATTCCATAGATAAGAATTTCAATTATCTTTTCACTATAAACCACAATCAGGAGAACTCATTAGAATATTTTCAAAAAAGCCTAGACCCAATATTTCCTCCCTACATATGTCTCCAAGCTTGGAAAAGTTATCCACAGAACCAACTGATAAATATTTTCCTTCTCAGCCACTCATAGGAATGGGCAGATGCAGATTGGTAGGTATTTTGGATTTCAGAGTATGGTACTTATTCCCTTTACTCTCATCTAAACAGATAAAAGTTGAATCAAGAACATTGCTAATATTATTAGAAAAGCATTTCAGCAGTTAGGACATTGATAAAGATGATTGTGTCCCAATGACACAAAACAAAATACCAATCAGGTGAAATATAAACTATCCTAATATTGTTTCATCAATTCTTAGGAGAAAAAGAAGTTGTATTGGTTAGAACTTGAAAAACATGTTCTTAAATCTAATCCACTCCTGTGGGTGTGAACCCATTTTATATATGACTTTTTGATATGGTTGTTTCACTTAAAGTATGTCTGTGGACCCGCCCAATCTAGATGGGTGTTAACCTCATTCTTCTTTTATATGTGGAATGAATTCAGAGATGAGAGAGAGGAAACTGTAGGAGGGAAGAAGCTGATACCAGAAGCGTAAAGAGACACTAGGAAAAACCACCATGTGCCTTGCAATGTGACAAGATAAGGACCCTAGAATCCCTGGCAGCCAGGCACAGAATGTCACAGTCTTTGGGGAAAAAGCATCGCATTGATGATGCTCTAATTTGGACATTGTTTAAGCCTCAAAACTATAAGTCATGAAATTCATATTGTTTAAACTGAGCCATGGCATTGATATTTGCGTGAGCAGCCTAGAAAATTGAGACAGATTTTGGTACCAGAACAGTGGGATATTACTATTGCAAATATAAAAAATATGGAAATAGTTTTGGAATTTGGTAATAAGTAGAGGCTGGAAGAAACGTGAGGTGCATGATATAAAAATTTAGTTTTCTTTGAAAAGACTATGGGTAGAAATGTGGATGATAAAGGTACTTCTGATGAAGAGGTAGAAGGATATGACTGTGTTATTGATAAATGGAAGAAAGGTGATTCTTGCTTTTTGACAGAGAACTTTTCAAAATTGTATTCTAATACGGAATGGAAGGCAGAACTTGAAAACGATGAATATGGATATTTGCAAGGGGTATTTACAAGCAAAATCTTGAAATTGTAGCCTGGTTTCTCCTTGCAGATTGTAGTGAAATGAAGGAAGAAAGGGATAAGCTGAGAACTGGACACTTAAGGACAAAACAAACAAACAAACAAACAAACAAAAACAGAAATTGATGACTTGGAAAATTCTGACTTTCCAGAAAGTGAATCCTCAGAGAATAATGCCCCATGTGAATGTTTAACTGAACATGGAAGCAGCCATCAGTTTCTGTGAAAGTCAGAATTGGAAATTCAGTTATCTAGGAAAAATCTGTGGAAGGTATTTTGTCTGATGGTTTGTACCCCTGTGAACTACATGTATAATGACAAGGTTTTTCCACAATTGCTATGAATGGAACTGAAAATGGGACAGAAAATGAACTGATTGAAGGAAAAATCACTTCAAGGTCAGAACCCTAGAAGATGAGGCTGGACTGAATACATTTGGGGTAAAGAGTGTGGACCCACCCATGTGTGTAGAAAGGGTGAGTTTGCCCCAGCACTTGGAAATGGTTTGCCTTCCACCACATTGTTCAGGAAGAGTGCTGCGACCCCAATACTTGAAGAGGATAGAGGCTTTGGGCCTCAGGTTTGGAGAGTCTGCCTATCACTCCAATGCTCTGAGAGAGTGAATCCTGTTCCCTGGGCATTCACTGAGAACCTTTCCACCATCTTGATGCTAGGAGAGAGTGGAGAATTCATCCCAGTTTTCAAGGAGAGCATGGTTGCTGGAAAATCTCTCAGGATGTGTTGGGCTGCCAGTTCATCAATGATGAGGTTCCAATTATCATTCCATAGATGATTCTCAGGCCTTGAAATCTAATGAAGTATATAATGTAGGGCTTCAAAAATGTTTGGGACTCATGACTTTCATTTTCCCTCCAAATTTCCCAATGATAATAAATCTTTATCCTATGCCTTTCCCTCCATTGGATGCAGATAATTTGTTCTCTAGGTATCACACATCCACAGAGGAAAATTTTACCAGGACAGACCATATCTATAATTGATTTTGATCAAACTTTGTACCAAGCAATTTTTTAAAAATTATTTAAGATTTTTTTAAAAAAATATTATGATGCAACTAATACATTTGTATGTAGAAAGAACATGTGTTTTGGGAATCCAGAGTGTGATCTGTGATGGTTTGAAGCTCTATGTATCCCAGAAGAATGTGTTCTTATGTCTAACCCATTCCTGTGGTGTGAACTCATTGTAAATAGGGCCTTCTGGTGAGGTTATGTCCACTAAGGTATGTGTGGCCCAGGCCAATCAGGATGAGTCTTAATTGTATTGCAGGTGTCCGTTATAAGTGGAATGAATTCAAACACGGGAGAGAGTGAACCACAGGAGACAAAATTTGAGTCCTGAAAGGCAAGGGAGAGTGCAGGATATACTTATATTGCCAACTACCCTGCCATTGGACAAACTAATGTCCCAGGATCTGTGACAGACAACCCTAGGACACCACAATCTTCAGGAAGAAAGAATTGCCTTGATGCTAAACTTTCTTTTATCCAGAAAACTGTAAGCATATACATTCCCATTGTTTAAGCTGAACCATTGCATTGGTATTTGCTTGCATAGTCTAGGAAACAAAACAAACTGGTTGATAAATAATTTATTACCACATGAAGAATTTGAAACTAATATTTATTACTTAAGCTAGATTAGAGGCAAACATTAATATTACTAAAATAGTCTATGTGTATAATTACATTAGCATTTTAAAACAAATAATGTTTACATGAGTTTATGAGATTTGGGTGTTATTCTAGAGTTCCCCTATGCAAAGGATATTGCATTTTACTCTGTTTCTTTAAAATATAAAGCAAATTTGATTCTGAATACTCCAAATTTATGTCAGGATGGTGGAAATCAGTTTGCTATTATAATTGGGACTCCACATTCTAATTTAGTGAACAACTCTCTCTGGGTACCACAATTTTTTTTATCAGATAAGTTGTTCCTTGAATTCATTATTATTTCTTGTTCCCTAATCAAGTAGTAGATATTTGCCAAGGCTAGGAGTGTCAACATGCCACACATATGAGAAAACACCTCTCATTTCAGGTTGCTCCAAGGAGCAGGTTATTGTCATTTCGCACTGGAGGAAAATAGTCTTCATCCCCACCAGCTACTTGATGAATCTAATTCCTTTGATTAAAATAATGATGCATATTTTACATACAGAAGATTGCAAAAAATATATCAATACAGCTGGATGCACTTCCATACTCTTCACAAACTCATGTTGCCAGCATCCAGTTCAAGAATCAGATCAGATACGTATGACACCCAGAAGCCCTTACATGTTTTCTTTCAGTTCCAACTCCCAAGGTACATGCCATGATACCATTAGGGAGCAAATAATTTGAGTTTATTTTTTTCTTTGTTTTCAAGGAAAATATAAAATTTTAATTTATTTTAAATTTCCAAATAAAATCTGATAAAAATTTTTGAGAACATTGAACTTGTTTTCTTTTCTCAAAATATATTTTTATTTTTCCAAAAAGATACTTAGATTACATAAAATGTTACATAAAAAATGTAAGAGATTCCCTATGCCCCATTCCCCACACCTCCCACTTTTCCCCACATTAACAACTTCTTTCATTAGTGTGGTACATTCATTGCAATTGATGAACACAGTTTGGAGCATTGCCACTAAGCATGGGTTATATTTTATATTATAGTTTACACTCTCTCCCACTCAATTCTGTAGGTTATGGCTGGATATATAATGACCTGTATCTGTCAATACAATGTCATTCAGGACAATTTCAAGTCCTGAAAATGTCCCCATATTACCTCTTTTTCCCTCTCCCTGCGCTCAGCACCCCCAGTGGCCACTGTCTCCACATCAATGATATAATTTCTTCCATTGCTAGAATCACAATAAATCTATAGTAAAATAGCAGTAAGTCCAGTCTAGTATATATTTTATCCCCCAATCCTGAGGATTCTGAGATGGTGATGCCCACTCCACCACCAACTGAGAGGGGACTTTGATCCCATCTGGCTGATGGATGGGACTTCCTTGCTTGCAGTTGTAGACCCTCTTGGTTCCTTGGTATGGTGGTTGTCCATCCTCACCTACTTGTTAGTTGTCCTGGGTGAGTCCAATGAATTGGATAGTAGTAGTTGCAACTCCACTGAGGCTCAGGGCCCAGTTTGCACATGGGCAGCTCAAAGATTCAAGTCTCCTGGACATGCATCTACCAACTCCAGCCCCAGCTATAGGTTCAAATAGAAGGGACAGAAGAGACATGTGTAGAGAAGTCACAACTGAGTCTAACTCTATCATCCTCAGGAGCAGAAACCCCAAATTAAGGCCCAATGTCAAGGCACCAAACTCTGGAGCTATCTGCCATGAATGAAGGACCTGGGTGTTTCCAGAACCCTCAGGAGCCCCACTGTTTGGGATAGTATTTACTTTGGCAGTATATGAGGTCTTGTTGAGATGTGCATAAACATTACCTCTGTGATGAACTCCCATCACATTTTGAAGTCTCTTAGCCGTATAAACTCATTTGTCTTTACCTTTCCCCCCTTTTATTTAAGTCTTTTATTCCAGTTGCATTGTTAGTTGGTGCTTGGTAGTAAACACTCAGTGACATGAAGGCTTATCCCCAGGAGTCATGTCCCATTCTGGGGGTAAGCTAATGCATTTATATGCTGAGTTTGGCTTAGAGAGTCCACATTTGAGCAACATGAAGGCTCTCAGGAGGTAACTCTTAGGTATCCTACAACACAATGATAAGTTGCAATTTCAAGATCAAAGGCTCATAAGCATAGTCATCAATATCAAGGGCCCATCAGTGGACCTTCCTTCTTAATTAGCTATTGCCCCTGTATTGAGGGATTGTTGCTGTTCCATTTGAGAATGTGTCAGAGATCCCCAGGATGGGAATTCAATATTCTTTTGGTATTGTCTGAACCTGTACTCACTGTGAAAATGCCTCATGGATATTTGAACACATTTATATATATTATATGTGTGCTCATGTGAATTTCCTCCCATGTATCCCCCATCACTGACACCCCACACCAATGATCCTCCCCTGCCACAGTTACAATTCTTCTGTGATCCAAAACGTCTCCAAAAATGAAGCCAACAATATTGCCAAATACAATTAATAGGAAAATGAAAAAATAATATTAGGTTTATATATAAGAAATAAAATACATAGTAATTTAGAAAAATTAACATTAAAATAAATTTAAAAATTGGGATATTAAAAAAATAATGAAAAATATTAAAAAATAATTTTTGAAATTTTGCCTTTCATCACTGTAATATCTGTTTTCCTGTATTCACAGTGGCATTTTCTTCCATTTATTCCCCAGTGTCTTACTTTTTTCATTTTGTCTTCAAAGAAGTTTAGGTCACAGTAAAGTCACATACAGATTATAGGGGACTCCCATATACCTAACATCCTCCCCCTTTTTCCTCTTCCTGTATTAATAACCTTTTTATATGTGGATGGTACATTTGTCATAATTGATGTACAGATATTAAAGCATAGCTACTAACCATGGTCAATGGTTTACATTGTGGTTTACATTTTATACCACACACTTGTATAAATTTTTGATGAAGTTTAACATGTCCTGTATCCATCACTGCAAGATCATGCAGAACAATTCCAGTGCCCCCTAAATACCCCTCTTCCATCTATTCTATTCTTCCCTCCCCATCCCCACAGGCCCATGCTGACCACCAGGCTTCACTCCCTGAAGGACAAGATTCATAGTTACTTACAAGAACATTGAGGGCTTGACACACAGGTCTGTCCCCCCCTATTAGGAACCACCCATGCTCTTGAAAGACACCCAGCCCTCTGTTTGAGAACATATTGGGCCTCCCCAGGATCGGAGTCCAACTCCTTCCAGCTCATTATGTGAGTCTCCACCTATTGATAAAACACACTATGACAAAATGATCACTTGCATATTCTCTAGAACACTGCCCGAGGTGTGCCCTCTCCCTAATGCTCCCCCATCCAACACCCTAAACCAGTAACTCTTCCTTGTCATATTGCCAAAAAAGCTTTCCCAAACCTGTAGTTTCAACTATATACCCATCAATCCCCAGTATTCACCTGCTCCCTCCCCAACCTGCCTACTAGTTACATGGACCATCCAACCCACCCTTCCCACCCTACTCTTTGTCAAACTTGCACCCCAACTCAGTAGTATCACTATATCCCTGTCATATCCCTTAAGTGCACAACAACTCACTCCCACCTTATCATAGAGTTCACCCATATGGGCATTGGCTCACAACCTTCTTCTCCCTTTCTATTTCCTTAAACCTATCTTCCATACTCTAACTCACTGAGTCTGCTCAATTTGCTTAATTCATATCAGAGAGGTCATGTAATATTTGTCCTTCAATGCCTGGCTTGCTTCACTCAACTTAAGGTCCTCAAGATTCATCCATGTTATCCCTTGTGAAAGTACTGTATTCCTTCTTACAGCTGAGTAGTATTCCATTGTATGTATATACCACATTTTGTTTATCCATTCATCTGTTAATGGGCATTTGGGTAGATTCTGATGTTTGGCAATAGTGAATAATGCCACTATGAACACTGGTGTGCTTATATCTGTTCGTGTCCTTGCTTTCAGTTCTTCTGGGTATAAACCCAGCAGTGGAGTTGCTGGATCATATGGCAGATGTATAGTTAGATTTTTGAGGAACTGCCAAACTATCCTCCACAATGCTTGGACCATTCTGCATTCCCACCAGCAGTGGATGAGGGTTCCCATTCCTCCACATCCTCTCCAACACTTGTAGTCCTCTGTTTTTTTAATGGTCACCAGTCTAATGAGTGTAAGATAATATCTCACTGTAGTTTTTCTTTTTTTTTTTT
>JAQZBX010027044.1:0-28600 GCA_029593785.1 Cabassous unicinctus
TATATATATATATATATATATGTGTGTGTGTGTGTCTGTTTATGTATATATCTATTTCATATATATGGAAAATATAATATGTATATAATATATAATAAGTATATATTCCGTGACAAATTTGATTATAACAGATTCTAGTTGATTTTTGAGTTATCAGTGGAGGAAAGGATGTTTGGCACCACTTTCCTCAATTTGCTGGCATCATTCCTCAGTTGTAGCTTCATGTGTGAAATTTAAATTGTCAGAACCATTATATATTTTCAATACTCCTATTAGTGGTATAATCCCCTCTGGGAGCCAGAAAGGCCCAGTGTTTGCCCTCCCCTCTGACCACCATGACTGCCCAACCACGACTTGCCCTAGGCCTGCCCTGACATATCTCACCTGTGCTACTGGTCAGGTCAGCCAATCTCACCACTAGTCTCCTCACCTGAAATTGACTGACCTGGATCCACCTTTTTCTGAATATGTCTTTCTAGCTTATCATATGTTTAACAGAACATGAAAGCAGCATATTGCAACCTCACTATTCAATAATTGTAAGATTAAATAATAAATTTAGTAAACCCTCATCTCTAAGCTGGTTCCAAGTTGGTGAAGCAGCAATGTGGGGTGAAAAGGAATTGGCCTGGAAACTAAAGTCACCAATGATTATAGCAGGGTTTGAAGATTAAGGAGAACATCATAAAAACATGTTCCAGAGTTAGGATCTGGGGTAAAAAGCATTTAGAAAGTCCATGGATAAAGGTGCTGTTAAGGGAGGTGCAGGCAGGGAAATGAAATCCACATGTGGAGTGAATGTTGTCACTGTGAGGACACTGTGCTGAAAGTTATAGTGCATTTTTCAGTGGTGACATATTTCCATATCTCCAAGTTTGTGCATTGATGTTGAGGTTGGCATTTGTTAATGTTTTTCACATGGATGAACTTTGGTGTATATTGTTTGCTTCACATAGCTTTATAGCTTTTATTACCCAAATTTAAGGGCATTAATGAAATTTTACTGAAACTCTATCTTAAGTCATGCAAGCAGCATCAAGACCAGGTTTATGTAATCTTTCCCATAAGATACACAGAAAAGTCATTAGAAGAAACCCCAGATTCTGAAGGGAAGTTCTCTTATATTACCCCTGCACATGCCCATGGTCCCGTTCCCTAGATTATATGCTCCTGTCTCCCACAGGAATTTCCCCTGTTTCTGGCCCCTGGACTTGGTGGCCCTGAGCTGCCCTGCCCATGTCTCTGCCCCTGGTCCTGAACCCTGAGATGAGTGCTTCTGACTTTTATGTACCTTTGTTCTCAGGTTGTTGGCTCCAAAGTCTGGAATGTGTCCTGACCCTGGCCTTGGGCTCCTACTTTCATCCCTGCAATGTGGATCCCACACAGCAACTTTTCTCTAGTCTTGAGCATTCAGGTCTTTAACTGTAGGTGGCAACTGGAACTTTCCTTGGCAGATATCCTGGCCATTTATGGCTGAGCTACAGTTGTGCGCAGTATGGCTGTTGTAGCTGCCCATCATCCATAGCCACTTGCCAGGCTCCTCTGGGCTCCCAATGACCCTGTGGGCATCAGAGTTGCTCATGCTGCTCTCAGTGGCTGGACTCTTGAGGCATCCACAGGGACATTGATTACTGGTCAGAACAACCGATCACTGGGAGGGAAATGATAAAAATCTGATCCATAAAGAAAACTCCAGATGACAAAAAACACCCTCCCATGCTTCTCTCTGCAGATTATCCTGGAGCTGTGGGGTCCTGTGTGCCCCTTGGAGCTCACTCTGCCTGGGATGTTTAATCTGGGCTCACAGTACCTTCCTTCACTCTGTCTCATTCAGTAATGCACAGCAGTGTGCTTGGTTCTCAGTCTATCCACTTGCAGACAGAGAATGTTCTAAGCCTTGTCTCCTGAGACAATGAACTGGCTCTTCATAGAGTCTGCATAGTGTGTATTAATTCCATCATTCCAGACCAGTCCTAGGACCCTCTTGGAACAAGCCACTCCAGTAGTTACCAAATGTGAATCCAAAGGATGTCCAGGAGAGTCTCAGTGACCACCCAGGTCATAACAAGTCTTTCCCAGACTCCACCATCTTCACCCCATATTGAACACCTGGCACTAAGAAAACCTGGTTATTAAACTGTCACACATTTTGAAACTTTCTGCAATGCGTGCGGACTCATATGCTTAATATTTATTTTTATCCATAAAATGACTTTTAAAATTCAGTAATAGAAACCCAGCTCAAGTCAAACTTCATGGCGAATTGTATCTTTTTAGTTCCCACCACTGGTTGGGAAAACTTGGGGATCTAGTGCTTATGTTTCTCAGAGCTGCAGGGACAGGACGGGGCTGGTTTTCATCAGCAAAAAGAGTTGTCCATTTTCATTTCCTCCTACCATATGGCTAGGTCTGAGGTTGGGATGCCTTCTGAGGGGAGAGTGCCAAGAGCAAATATGAGTGACCTGGGGGAGATGGGTGACAATGAGAATATTCAGAAAAATGTGATTTTTTAAAAATTATATGACTGTTCTGGGTCAAACATTTATACCTACCATTTTATTTCACTTTTACAAAGTTACATTAAACACAGAAGTAATAATCAATGCTACCTCTATTTCACTGATGTAAAACTACACACAGAAGAATAGATGGATCCAGTGCCATGACCATGAGCTGACATACCTGCCAAGTGGGAGCCCATGTCTAGACCTGGGTTCTTCACCATTGGACCCAAATGCATCCCTGGACCAGCTCCAGAACAGAGTGGGACCAGCCTAGTGAGGTTTCCACCCTCCACAACCCCCCTTGTGTGATGAGACCTGATTGTGTTGTTGCTGTGCTCTAGTGTTATCCTGAATCATGTGGAGAGGACCCCGGTTCAGCAATTGATTTCCAGGAGTGTCTGATACATCATGTGTTGGTAGTTATGTCTCTAATTCTTCTACCCAACGAATATATCTACTTTGTATAATAGATTTATTGAGGTATAATTAATAAATGATAAACTGCATATATGGAAATATTCAATTATTAAGTACCAACATATGTATACACCCATGTGACCAGCACCACAATCAAAAAAGTGTGCTGACCTAAAACCCCTTTATGTTTTCTCTTGCCCCTTTCTAATTCCTCCTTATGCCCTTTTCCAACCACTCACTATGTCCCCAGGTAACTATTGATCTTCTTCACATTACTTTGGATTAGTTTACATCTTCCAGAATTTATATAAGTTGAATCATAAGTATTTACATTTATATGTTAACCTTCTATCAGTCAGTATAATTTTTGGTAATGCATCCATGCTGTTGTGAGTCAAAGGCATTCATTATTTTAATGCTGAGTTGCCTTCCTAATATGCCAATGCATGGATAGACCACATTGTGCTTATCTACTCACATGCTGATGTATATTAGGAGTGTTTCTGGTTTCTGGATATTAGAAAGAAATCTGATACTCAGAGAAAATGGTCTCTATTATTCATACAGAAACAGAAAAATCAACAACAAAAAATGAACAAACGGCAAATTAACTGACTTCAACACATCAGGTAAATGAATTCATGGGGAATGCAACAAACTTGTAAGCTGGAGAGTGACAGATGCCAGCAGGAATAAATAGGACCCAAACATTACCTTGCCTGAGGGAGAGGAAACCAGAGGGGATTTACACTAATAGAACAGCAAAGTAGCATATGTAATAAATTTCTCAAAACTGGATGTGGTATAGATAGATGATAGATAGATAGATGGATGGATGAGAGATAGTCTACCTTGAAAACAAGGACCAAAATAAATTTTGTCTCAAAATTAACTTCAGAAAAAGTAGAGTTCCTAAAATTAAGATTACTAGTAATAGAGATTGAATTTGTATAGTGAAAAAGGGGTTGATACTCCAAATCCCAGTTGATGAAACTGATAATTGAAAAAGACAAATCCACATTGTAGTTGCTGATTTCAACACTCCTTCCTCTGTAATTGTTCAATAACTAGTAAGTTAATAAGTGCAGACATTGATTGTATGAATAGTATTTTCAACCCACTTGATCCAATTTCCTTTTATAGAATAGACCACTGAAAAAAACACATAATATACAAGCTGTCCCTGGACAGAAGATATTAAGAGATGTGATAGTTAAATGGAGTGTGGTTTCTTTGTAAAACAAACAAACAAAATAGCATTTTGGTGATGTGACCTGGCAAACCCACTTCTAGGTATATACATAATAGAACTGAAAATAGGGACCTCAACAGGTGTTTGCACACAAATTTTCATAATAAACATTATTTGAACCTACAATTGGCATTATTAACAATTGTTAACAATTACCAAAAGGTGGAAATAATCCTTTGTCCATCAATTGGAGGCTGGATAATCACAAAGTGATATAAGCTTATATTAGAATATTATTAGGCTTTTAAAGGAATGAAGTTCTGATTCATGGTACAATATGATGAAATTTCAAGAGATCATGTTGTATGAAATAGGCCAGGCACAAAATAACTGTTGTGTGATCTAAGTTACATAGACTAATTAGAGTATCCTAATTCATCAGTCAGTAACTAGAACAGGTTACCAGGGACTGGGTGAGGTTGGGAAATGGGCAGATAATGCTTAATTGTCATGGATTTTCTGTTTGGGATGATGGAAAGTTTTGTTACTTGATGGTGATGATGGTTGATGGTGATAGCATTGTGAGTATAATCAACACCGCTGAATTGACTAATTGAAAATGGTAAAATGAGAATATTCAGTATGTATGTATATGTCAAACAGCAGCATTAAAAATGCAAACATTATAGAAGTTAAAATAGAAGGCCTAATGTAAACTATGAACTCTAATAAATAGTACAATTATAATAATATTGTTTCACCAATTGTAAGAAGGTTACCAAAGTAATGCAAATGGTTAATAATGGATGGGGAGGGAAGTGGGTGTGGCTCAGTGGATAGAGCCCCCGTTTACCATACGGGAGGCCCGGGTTCGCGTCCCGAGCCCTCTTTTTGAGGGCACGCCAGCATGAGTGGTGCGGTGGGCTGATGCAGCAACCTCATGGCAGGAAGCGGGTGTGGCGCAATGGATAGAGCACCCGTTTACCATATGAGAGGCCCGGGTTCACTTCCCGGCGCCTCCTTGTGAGGGCAGGCTGGCTTGCGTGGCGCCTTGGGCTGATGCAGCAAGACCTCACAGCAAGGGGGAGATAAGCAGACACAGAGAAGACACGCACCGAATGGACACAGCAGCACAAGCAGCAAGGGGTGGATAAATAAAATAAAATAAATAAATCTTTAAAAAATTAAAAAAAAAATAATGGATGGGGAATGTGCATGTATGTGTGGATATATGAGAAGTAAGTACTATTTGGAACTTTTTGTTTTGTAAACTTACAACTGCTTTAATAAAGATAATTTTAAAAGGTATTAGTGGAAAATGATTCAATTATAATAATATCAGCAGTTTAATAATACAAATGTATCAAAGTTTATTTCTTAATTTGGACAAATATATCCTGGTTATATATTATATTAACATTAGGGAAATTGGAATGGTACATCTGTATTTTCTTTGACATTTTCCTATAAATCTAAAATTATTCAAAAAATAGAAACTCATGTAAGATAAAAACACCATCATCAAAAAAGAAATCACACTAACTTATGGAATAGGTTTCTGGGAATTATATTATTGCATCCATAATTATGAATTTATATTTTGATATTGTTCAATTACTATCTCAAAGGTGACAAATATATTTTTTTCATCAGCAATATGTACAAAATACATAACTCCACAGATGAAAGTGCTATTATTTATTTTATTTGCTCTTACACAATGGGTGAAAAGTATTATTATTCTTAACATCTCCTTGGCCATCAATGAGCCTGAAATCATTATGTATTTAGGAATCTTTACTGATATTCTATAAATTGCAGACTGAGATTTTCTACTGCAGGATACTTTTTTCTGGGAAATTTAGATATTATGCCCATTAATAAAATCAAACTTCTCATTTCCTTATTCATTGCAATATTACCATTCAAAATATTTCCTTGATTTTTCAATTGCTTTGCATTATGTGATCTTCTAGAAGTTAAAAAAAAATTTGATTCTATGCAGTGAGATATGTTTCTTTGTTTATTATTCTTTATTTTGTTCAGAAAAGTTCTAAGAATCATTTTTATACCAATGTTACAAATTACACTGTTTACACAAGGGAAAAACTACAATAATAATAAATCTGTTTTAATCAATAGTTATACTCTTGCCTTATTTTTGTTCACTCCTAAATCTTGAGGGATTTGGGATGGCATCCACTCTGACTGCTTCAGGCACAGACTAAGGGGCAGAGGAATGGAGAAATTTTGCTTGCATTTGAAGATAATACTTGCTTTCTGAATGGGACTGGTCAATCATCATGACTTTGTTAATATTATGAAATAAAGAAATAAGTTTGTTTCTAAATTTTCTTTTTAAATAAATTTTAGATTTGGAAAAAACCTTGACCAAAATGGGGAAAAATTAAACACAAGAGTTTTTACTACTAGGAGATTTCAAATTGAGATGAGAGGTCATTTCAGATGTTTTGCTTATCCACATCTCAGGTGTATCTCACCAACTACCACAGTAAATGAAGCCTCAAGCAGGGGTGCTCCTGAGGCCTCTAGAGATATCTGGACACTATGGGCAAGGAAAACAAACTCATGAAATCAGCACCCCATCAGTGTGTCTTACCTTGGAATATATAACCTACTTCCCCAATGTAACAGAGTTAGATTCATTTATAATTTCCCTACACGTAATTCTCCTACCCCTTTTTCTGAACCTATAATTAGCACTATACCCATTAAATATATGTCCTGGAGACTTAAATCTTCAGCTTATTCTTATGTCAGGGGAGCCCTGGATCTCAGCAGACTTGAAGCCAACACCTACTCTCCAATTCATCAGAGTCATCTAGGACAACTAACAAAATGATGATGGACAACCCCAATCCCAAAAGGCAAAGAGTGTCTACAACTGCAAGCAAGACAGTTATATCCATCTGCCCCGTGAGATCTAGTCCCCCTCTCAATCTGAAGCAGAGTGGCCATCACCATCCCAAAATCATACTTAAGGGGGAAATGCAAACATTTACCAATGTAGATATTATTATTGTAGTAATGGAAGAACTTTAATATTGATATAAAAATAGCAGTTACCAGAGTTTTTGAGGGGGCAGGAGGGAAAGAATAGATGGAACTTTGGGCATTTTTAGGGCATTGAAATTGTTCTGCATGATATTGCAATGATGGATACAGTCCCTTATACATTTTGTCAAAACCTACAAAATTCTGCAGTGCAAAGTGTAAACCATAATGGAAACTATACACCATGGTTAGTAGGAATGCTTCAATGTTCATCATTTATAACAAAAGTACAATGCTCATATACAATGTTATTAAGAAAATAAAAAAATAAAAAGATGTTATTAATAAGGGAAATTATGAGAGGGTGAGCAGATGGGGTATATGGGAATCCCCTATATTTTCAATGTAACTTTTCTGTAACCTAAAATTTCTTCAACAACAAGGGTTATATTTTAAAATGTTTCAATCACTTTCCTGCTCTCATACACAGAACCCATGAACAGACAATGAATTTATTATTACATTCATTTGAAATCACTTATGTTTACAGTGTGAGATAGTGCTCCAGAATTATGCTTTTCTATGTGTATGTACATCCTTTCCATCCTAGAATAACAAGTATATTTTAAAATATATGCCATTTCACTGGAATATAATTGTTAATCTTGCCATACAAATCATGAATGTAAAATGATATTTCTTTGTAAGTTTTATATTGTTTTATTTTCCCACTTAAAGTAATAACACTCATATTACCTTATGAATTCATTAATAAATATAATAACTAATGAGCCAAATCACCTTAACTTTTATAATTTCTGTTACTATATTGGCTGAATTAACATATTGATTCTTCATAAAAATGATAAGAGCAATTATCCAATGTTACAAGGTTTATTTTGTAGATGGAATTGTGATGCTTACATTTTAATAATACACACTGTAGAAATTACTCAGTCGTCCACTTTACAGAATTCTGTGTAGCATTCAAATATAATGACCTGGAATTAGTCTAGGTCTCCCAGGATGTATACACAGCAGTAATGTGCCAAAGGTGTTCTGAGAGTTTGCAACAATGTTAGAGTTTGGTCTCTATTTTCAGGACAACTAGGGGTCCTCCTTAGGGTGTGTACAACAGCATGATGAACAGAAAGGGGGCTTTCTGCTGTGACCCAGAAGGGGGTGGATGGGGTGAGGGAGGCTATCTGAAATGCCCTAATAAAGGGGTGGAGGGCATATAGTTTGCAGATGGGTGAATGTATTCTATGAAGTGAAATTAGCCACCCAATCTCGGATGGGTAAGTGAGAATGTAGACAAGAGCCTGGCTCATGAGACATGAAGGAGACAGTGTAAAGGTACATCTTTCATTGCATGCAGAATGAGGAAACTTAATGGTCCATGCATGATACTTCCTGCCCTGGCTATGACAAAAAAATAATTGTGTAGAGACTGTCTGAGAACTAGAACCCCAGGAGCCAAACATGAATGGAGGACACATGCCATTAAAATCTTATTTCAGATACTGGAAAGACAGATAAAAAGACAAGAATGAAGCATATGACACTAATGTACAATAATTAGCCTGTTGAGATAATCACTTTACTAGGCATGACTGAGAGTGTAGAAAAGAAAAAAAATTTTTTTGCACAACACTGGAGTTTGGAATGAAATTACTTGACTCCCTAATCAGCAACAAGCTACTGAAAGATATTGATAGTACCAATCTAAAATAATGAAAGTTTGAAACTGAATTGAGGCCCCATTCAACATTGACCATTATAAGAGGAGAGAAATCAGGGACTTAAATCAGAAGAAACCTCAACGGATCCTTGGGGAGACTTTTCTGGGCAGGAAGAGGAAACCCCAGTGTCTAACAGGAAACTTCTTCCCCTCTGCACCTGCCCCTGAGAAGGGCCCTGTGCACACTCTGATGATCATGAATGCCCCCTGCAGCACAGCACTCTCAGGTACTTTCAGGGGAGGTTTATGTCTGGGCTTACCCTGTCTTGCCCTCACTGTGTGTCTCACACAGTAACACGCAACTGTGTCTTCATTTAGGTTGGTCATTTGAAGAGAGACTGTCCTTGTTGCGTTGTCCCAGGAGACTGTGAATCTCCCTTGAACTAAGGGAGAGCACCAATGATTTTTTCCTGTTTGTTGACTCACTCCTGCACCAACTCCAGCCCCTGCCCTGGAGCCTGGTTAACCCAATGCATTCCATAATCAGTGAAGTTGAATCCAGAGGATTTGCAGGAGAGTCTCAGAGAAACCCTAGACTGTCCCACATCTCCCCCTGACTCCATCAGCTAAACATCACAAAGGACACCTGTGGAAAAATAGGAAACAGATTAAGAACAGTCCCAGGTGGAGTAGTCTCAGCTGAACCTGATACAGGAGGGAGGTTACCTTTGACAGTGATGAGGGAAGCCCAGATCAGCACAGTCCCCATGGTGGTGGACCCTGAGGAAGGATAGAGGCACAGATGGGTTCTTCTTCAGCAGCTGCAGGAACAGGAGATGAGATGATTTCCATTAGCAGAGGAAGAGCTGAATTTGCATGTCTTTCTCTCTGTACTAATATGAGCTGCCCTGGAGGGTTCCTCCTTCCCTTGCCTCTAGAACCCACGGGACTTAGGTCAAAAAGATTGCTGGGATTTGATGCACAAGACTACTCTGTCTGTCACTGTTCACTGCATCCATCCACCTCGGGAGCCTGTGAGGTAGGTAGGTGGAAAAAAGACTCTGGGCAGAGAGGGAAGCTTGTTGATACTGGCTTAGCTGCCATTTGCTCTAGATAAACAGGCAAGGAAGCATGGCTCTTCTTTATTTGCAGGGTTATTTATACACCATTGTTATTACTCAAATGTTACACAGAAAGAACACAACATACGACATCCCAGAATTATTTTTGCTATGCCTAGGAAGTATGTGTACCCTGAATCAAGGACTTTGTAAACTAAGAGCTGTTTCAACAGTTAAGCCTGGCCCTTAACTCACATTTAGCCCTCACAGTTCAACCATCATCGGCTGCTGCCTGAGTCTCAACCCTTACACTCCACCCCTGAGGGCAATGGCTTTAGCAGCTGTGGGGTAATTATTATAGGACTAGAGAGTTAATATAAGGCTTCTTTTTAAATTGTTGCTGCTGTTAATGGCATTGTCACTTCTACCTGCAAAGGTCAAACATTGGTTAATCTTCTCCACAATCCTGTTTTCTAGGGAACATTAAGTGTGAGCCACCCGACATGGGGTGCATTTAAGGTCTAAGGCCACACTATGGTTTTTGTTTTCCTACCATGGAGCAGCATCAGGTAACAGAATATGTTTCTGTGGCCTTATCTGAGGCCTCAGCAAGGGGTCCCTGGTTGCAAACTGCAACTGGGCCAGAGCCACTCTTCTATGTACTAGAATTTCTATGGGCATTTCTCCACCTTGTCCAGGACACTCATTTAATTGTTGGACCATGGTCCACAGAATTTTGTGCCACTTGCACAAGAATACTTTAACTCTCAGTATTAAAAGTTAAAGGGCTTTTTTCCCCCTTATGATGAGCTACAGTGCCTGCAGTTTGTCCTACTGGCCACTTTGACTAAAGCCTATTTCACACCACAAAGTGCTAGCCCTAGGCTGGATGGACACAGCCATCCACTGAGCAGACCAGCTTCACCTGGCCCTATCTGCACACTATGCAGACTTTGGGAATGTCCCCACCTCCTGGCTCCCAAGGGGGTCAGTGCATCCAGGATGGGGGTCACCCCTTCCTCAGGGCTCAATGCTTCTGTATATGTCAGTAGACCTGGGGCTGTGTCAATGGCCACAAGGGCATATAGGCTCTGCTGAGTTAAAGATAATGGCCTAATAAAATCTACCTGCTATATGTGAGTGGGATACATTCTTGCTCAATTTGATCCATTGTTGGGGGCAGAGGCCTCCAATGTAACAGAGAATATGGGTGGCATGCATAGCACACTGCTTAAGTGACTTTTGCATTCACATCTAAGCCACAAAGCTATGCAGGCTTCATCATTGTGGGAACTTGAGCATGTAGGAGTTTCCAGTGCAGCCACATGGCCCTGTTCTGAGCTCTGTTTCCCTGCAAGGTAAGTTTAGTCAACTGATCCACTTTATCATTACCTGGATGCAAAATGGGGTAGTGAGCTGCTACATGGTAGACTCTCACTTCATTAGACAACCCCTACTCTCATAAGTTTTCCCACATGGATCATACCCACAGGGGTCAATGTGCAGATGGCCTAATGGACAACTATGAGCCACAGGGCTTACAATTTAGCCCATTGTCTTCTCTGTCTATACCCTAATTCATACTACATAGTATCCATTGAGGGTGTACATCTAAGGTGGTCCATTGAGCTGCCTGCCTTTGGATGGCTCTATCAGTATACTATGCCTGTTCTGGATTGGTACCTACCCTGGCTTTTTATAGGGAAATTTCCCTCATGGGGACTTGCAAGGGAGTCTCTGGGTCCAGTGTCCCAGTATACATTAAGGGTCTTAAACTTACTGCAATTCTTTACTCAGTGGATTGAAAGCAAATAGGCTTCTCTGTTCTAAATAGGCCTCCAAATTGGTCAGGGTTACCATCTGGGTCACGCTACTTTGTGGCAGGGTGATCCAATTCTGCACCCACCCTTTTTTGGGATAGGTGGTAAATATCTTTACTGGGGCTTCCCAGGTTATGGACTCAGTACTCTGCATGGCAACTCACACAGCTGCCAATTTCTTCTCTATGAGACTATAGTGCTTCTCCACTTTTCTCCACAGCTGACTCCAAATCTGCAAGAGAATCAGAGGTTAGCATTACATCATCAATGTAATGATACACCTGAACAGTTTCAGTATGTTGCCGCTTTTCTAGGTCTTTAGCCACTAAACCATGACCAATGCTGGGGCTGTGAGTATAGCCCATAGGCAGTAGAGTAAAAGTTCACTGTTGACCTTCCCACTTGAAAGCAAACTGATCCTGTGCTTCATAAGCAATGTGATGGAGAAAGAGGCATTTGCCAAGTCTAAAACAAAATGATAACTTCCCAGTGTTAACGTCAAAGTATCCATTAGTTCAAGAATAGAAGGCAGAGTTGTATGTAAAGGAGGAACAACTTTGTTGAGCTCTCCATAGTCAACTGTCATATGCCACACCCCATCAGGCCTGCAGATGGGCCACACCAGGGCATTAAACAGGCTCTGGGCCTCATGGAGGATTTGTACCTTAACCAGTTCTTTAATAGTTGCTGATATTTCTTCATGCCCTCCTGGCAAATGGTACTGCTTTATGGTCACTGTGCTATGGGACTCAGGCCACACAACAGGAGCATTTCTCCCCCTGTCACCACCAAGTCTAGCCATCATGGCTGTTTCCTTAAGGGGGCAGTTGCATATTGTATGAGCAGGTCCCTCATCAGACTCTTAAGCCTCTTGGAATCAGGTTTATGGTTATTGTCATCAAGGACTGCACCAACATGCCCATTTCCCAGACTGCTTGTTCAAGGTCAGGGTATGTAGTCGAGTGGTGCACTGAGTCTGGCAACTCTCTTTTATTATTCCAGACTGTATGAACAGCTGTATGAAGCCACTCTATCAATGAGAGTGTGGGATTTACCCCAGCGTTCTGCTGTGCATTTAAGAGATGCTGGCGTAGCAAGGGATGGTAAGTTAGCAATGCTAACTTCTCTATCTCAGTTCTGGAGCACAAAATGCCATCCACCCCCACATCTCACAGATGCAGCAGCCATGCAGCTACGGGACCTCCTGGCATCTGCTGAAATTGTTGTCCCAATTTAACCAGTTTTGCTTGTGTAGAGGGACAGTACATGGTGTGCTGGATGACATGGGGTGGCCCCACAGGGGCCTCTCCTTGCCCCATGTTTTGGTCATGTTTTATCTTATAAGTAACAAGCAGATGAGCTCATCAGATTAGTCTTCTTCCTCATCTGAACTACTGGTAACTGACACATCTCAGCATTCTAGCCGCACATGTGACTGCTGCAGTTGCTCATGCAACTGGTCAATTTCCCTCTCCTGTTCATGTAAGTGGCTAGCCTGTTTCAATGTCTCTTGGGTGGTGTCTCAAAGCAAGGACAGGAACATCTAGCCTAACTAAGCAGCTGCTGCTTGTGGTTTCATATCACCCAACAGGGGCTCAAACTGCTGCAGGGCACTCAGGAAAGCTGCTGCGGTGTTTTCTGGGATCTCTGCAGGACAGGCACAGCAGCAGTACAGCCACTCTGCCACGCCAGCCCACATACAGGTGGGTGGCCACCCAGGGCCGTTACCCCCTACCTCCTCCACTGTCAAGGGAATAGTGGGAGAACATGTCAAAACCTGCTGACTACACCATTTGTCCATTGTATCCATTCATCTCGGGAGCCCGTGAGGGAGGTAGGCAGAAAAAGGACTCCAGGAGGAGAGGGAAGCTTGTTCATACTGGCTCAGCCACCATCTGCTCTAGACAAACAGGCAAGGAAGCATGGCTCTTCTTTATTTGCAGGGTTATTTATACACCATTGGTATTACTCAAGTGTTACCCAGAAAGAACACAATATACAACTTCCCAGAATCATTTCTGCTATGCCTAGGAAGTATGTGTACTGTGAGTCAAAGAATTTTTAAACTCATAGCTGATTCAACAGTTGGAGCATTGCCCAGGCCTAAACCTTCACACTTTAACTCTTACAGCTTAAACCTCACAGTCTACTGCCCAAGACTCAACACTTACAGGGACCCACACCAAATCTTGGTGTGTATTTCCATCTTTCTCTCCCATTTCTCGGCAAGCTCTGTTCTTTCCCCCATTTCCCAAAGAAATTATTTTTACTGACCTAACTAAACAAATACAAACATACAATCATACATACATACATGTACAGTTGTCAAAAGTAATCTTATTAAAATATATTATCCTTGAAAACTATAAACATTTTAAATGATAAAGATACCAACAATTGTGTTTCAAATTCATAAAGGACAAATAAATAGACACAAACAAGAGACACCACCCTATTAATATTAGTTATTGATTAATCTGGGGAAAGGTAGGGTTTCCTAATTTATGATAGACAATTACCATTGCTTAGCACTAGAGTTTGGATTAAGTTTAGGAAATAAGTAATCTATGTGCTAGCAGCACTCTGAGATATGAAGAACAAAAAAATGAATTGATTCCCCATACTAGATTAATCAGTACAAGATGAGAGAGATCTGGGGGTTGTTAAGAACAAAAGCTGAGTTCAGAAGGAAGACTTGCTGGACTGAAAAAGGAAATGCAAGAATCTAAGTGGAAAACTAGGCCTCCCTTGGTATTGCACCTAATCTGACCCTGTGCACCCCTGGTGGTACAAATGCCCTCTGCAGCCCAGCACTTCCACTTGATCATAATTTCTGCCCAAATGGAGCATCAGTTCACTACCCTCTACTCCTTTTCTGCCCCTGCTAACCAATCTTCCAGACTCTGTCTTTGTGAGTTTGCTCAATATACTTAGGTCATACACAAATTTTTGTGAGTAGAAGGGCAATTTGAAACCTATTAAAATCTAGGGCATGGAATAGCCTCTGTCTTGGTTCCCAAGTGAATCCAAAAATGTGTCCTGATGGAGAAACTTATTGGGTTTTCTCTCTTCATTCCCATTGTGAATGTTTCCCCAACTTGCTTTGAGCTACTTAGAATTCTGAACCTGGGAATCTTGGGCCGATTCATTTCTGCCTTCATAAGGGAGCTAAGGCTGATTTTGCATGTGATTATGCTTCCTCTTATTTGAAAAATTTTCTAATTCATGAAGTCAGTGTATGTGGAACATTCTTCCTGGGGAATCAGTTACCTGAAGAGAAAGACCTAGACCCTGAAAGAATACAGCTCCTAGACCCCTCTGTGCACCTGTTTCTGCAGCTGATCCTTGTTCTCAGTGGACCCTGAATGTCTCCTTCCAGCCACCCCACAGGTGAGGGTTATTTATGGGTTAGCATTAAATTCCCTTCAGTGTGTACTTTGCACAGTAATAAATGGCCATGTCCTCAGATTTCAGACTGTTCATTTGCAGATACAATAGTCTCTTGGCATTGTCCCTGGGGGTGGTAAATTGGCCATTCACATATTCTGCATAGCTAGTGCTCTCACCATTAGGATTAATATATGAGACATACACCAGCCCTTCCCCACTCCCCTATTGTATGGGGGACCCAGTGCAGGTCATAGTCAACATAGGTGAAGGCAGAGGCTGAATAGGAGAGGTGCAGTGTCCCTTCAGGCTGTCTCACCTCAACCCTAGACTCCACCAGCCACACTTCACACAGGATACCTGCAAACAGACATTTCCTTGTAAACATACAAACATCTTTATATCTCTTATAAGGATATTGGGATATAAATTCAGCACCCTTTCATTGACTGTGTGCTCTTGGGCCTTTCTGCTATTTATATGCTTCCATTGCAATCATAGCCAACCTGTTCCCTACCTTGGCCAAAGGTATGCACAGCATGTTGGTATCTGGTTAATTCTCTGGGAGAGTTTTAACAAGAGATGTTACATGATATCTAGAAAAAAGTTGAGAAGCAAGAAATGGATATTTTAAAATGGATGGCTACATATATAGATGAAAAAAGCAAAAGGATGCTTAAAGTTAATTGTAAAAAACAACCAACATATTTAAACCCAGAGTAATCAATATTATGTATCATAAACACAATGATATGAGAATGAAAAAAGGGAGGTTAGTTATGTCTTAAAACATTAAAGGAATTCTGAAAGAGAAATGGAGAGATGGAGGAAGGAAGGAAGGAAGGAAGGAAGGAAGGAAGGAAGGAAGGAAGGAAGGAAGGAAGGAAGAGAAGGAAGTTAATGATAGAGTGTGTGGAATTTCCACTAAGTAAAATTACATAAAATATGTGTAGATAAGACTGTTTTTATGTTATGAACATAACAGGCTTTATGCAGTCACCTTGCTGGAGGCCCAATGTGAGCCAGAGGACAAAGCAGAGTAACTTAGTCAGACAAAAAGGATCAGTATCCCTCAGGAACTGGACCCTTGTCTTGTCAGAATATGAAGTTGGATATCCTTTTGATATTGTTCTTCCCATTCTCATTCCTGAGGATAAATTACTTCCCTGTAAATTACTTCCCATACCATTACTTCCCTGGTGGGTGTATTTGAGAGATCCCTGGTGGAGGGTGTCTCTGAGAGCTCTACACTGAAGCTATGGGCTTGCTCAGAGTTTTTGATGCTCCCATGATATGGTTTCTCTCACTGTGTCTCTTGCACAGTAATATACAGCTCTGTCTGAGGCCTTCAGGCTGGTCCACTGCAGGTAGGTTGTGCTGGCAGAGATGTCTGTAGAGATGGTAACTTGTACTTGGAAGGATGAGCCATAATTTGTATCTGAGTCACTAGGATAAATCCTTCCCTTCTGCTCCAGGCCTTTCCATGGTTCTTGGCACACCCAGTGGATCGTTTTGTACTTAAAGCTGTATGCAAAGGCCTTACAGGGGATGCTCAGAGGTTCCCCAGGCCTTTTAATCTCTACCCCAGACTTCACCAGCTGTACTTCAGTGATGGCACCTGTGTGGGAGACCCAGGACTCAGAGATCAGAGAACCCAACTCACCACCCTCCTCTGTGGTCACAAGCCCTGGGTCATCTCTGACCGGGGAGAAGAGCCATGAAGAGGAAAAGGAGGGTGGCAGGTCCCATCTGTGAAGATTAATGGAAAGGGACAACACTGAAGACAAGAATTGGGCTTTGAGGGAGACTCCATTTGGGAGGGGTAGCTGTAGATTTAAATGGGAAGTTCCCCTCAGTTTGCATATTTACCTCCTGTGCTCCAGATGAGACTTCACAGGGTTCATAACCACAAAACTTAAGGGCAGGGAAAGACATCTGTCTTAAGCCTCCAGGGATCATTAACAAAAATTCTCTAAAACCCACCCCCTACATACAAGCACTCTGGGCCTAGACTGCAAGGAACTGGCGCTTCACCCACTTCTGAAGCACCATCCCAGTCCACAAAGGGATGAGGAGGTGGGAAAAATCTAATGAGTCTGCAGTCCAAGGCACCCAAATTGTCAGGGGCACCAAGGTCTCCCTCTTCAATTTTAGTGGAGGATAGATTTTGAGGAAGTTTCTTTGTCTTCTTAGAGAGGGTGTTAAGGCTTCTGACCAACCAAAGACACAATCCCAATTGAAAGACAAGGTACTTCCTGGAATCATGGAGCTGCAATGGATGTCCTGGGACCTGAGGGTTGGGATTTGTGCCTAGGGGCTGTGGGCTTTTTTCAAAGCTGCCTTTTAGGTCCATGCTGCTTCCAGTTGAGGGTTCTGTGTTCTAGGTCCTGATCCCTTGGATTCCCATTATACATATTCACTTTCTTTATTTATGACATAATTATTTTCTTTATCACAAGAAGTTATCTCATAGAGTTTAGATTCAGTAAAGGATGAATGAAGGTGTATGTATATCACTTTCTTTCAATATTCCACACCATGTAAAATGACTTTATTATGTTAAATAGGACATCTGCACACACATCAGAATTTGGACAAATTCCTACCAAAATGTTAGCATTCATGTCAGGCCTAGGATTCATTTAGGTATGATACTACTTCCTTCTTTCATGGATCTGATCAGGTCTTTTTTATTGGACCTGTCCTGGATGAGGCTACTTTCTTTATTATTATACTTCTCAAAGTAATACAAGGTTGGAATGATTTTTGAGTGCCACTGAAGTACCCAGACTAGTTCTACCCTAAAGGAATCTCATCTGTTACCACCTCAAGGATCCCCATGCCACTCAGATATGACTTCTTTTCCAAACATAAATTTTTACCTCAAAAGCAATGGGAAGCTGAAAATAGCAGATGAATTACTTGGGTATGTGGATTCTGGGAGCTGTAGTGTCTAGGTTCCTGGGCTTGCAGAACAAAATTCTTCAACTTGGTAGCACAAAACAAGAGGGATCTATTCTCTCAAGATCAGTAGGCTAGATGTCATTAAAAAGGTATGCACATGTCCATGCTCCCTGTGAAGGCTCTGAGGGAGAAAATGTTCCATGAATCTCTCCTGGCCTCTGGAGTCTATTAGCAAGCCTTTGCATTTTTGGCTGTTATCTGGAAAACTCCAATCTCTCCCTCCTTCCTCACATGTCCATCTCCCTTCTGATTATCTGTTTACTCTTATTACAAAGGCACCGGTCATTGGATTAGCATCCACCTGCATCCAATATGACCTCACCTTCAATTAACTAATTATACCTGCTAAGATCCTATTTCCAAATAAGGTCACATTTTTTGTTTCCAGAGGAGACCAATTTTTACAGGCACTATTTAATCCATTACATGTAGTTTTATTTATAATGCCAACCAGGGATTAGTGGCATGGGAAAGTGTTTGGGTATGATGTATGCTGCAAAGTTTACTCTATTTCTGCCCCTTATTTTAATTTCCTGTAGGAAACAATCTACACTTACAGAAACAAGAAGAAAGGGCAGAGTAAAAATTGAAAAATATGGAGAATCACTTCATTTTGACCATTCACTTGTAAACAAGGTAGATGTTACAACATTTCGGTAAATTTGAGCTCACTAAAAATATAGATTGCTATTATAAGAGCTACAATGATGAATTTTATTCTAGCAAAGCCCCAGATAGTATTGTGGGCTTAATAAAAAATAAATATTACTGATATTACAGAACAGAAACAATTTGGAGGTGTTCATAATACACAAAGTGCATTAGTGAATAAGATTATTTTAACATGCTCTCAAGATGTAGGTAAGTAAAATAACACTTGCTGAGTATGAAGCATTTTATAACAATAATCATCCATCCTCCATGAGTCATTGACAGGCATGTAGGAAAATTGCTTAAGGGAATAGGGTTTGTTTTGTGGACAAACATCACATGAATAATTGAAAGCCATGCATGTGCATGACATATCCATGCAGAAATTATGCAGAAATTATTATTTTGTTACCTTAAATGTAGTCTAGGGTGGTACATACTGAGCAACCTGAAAGGTGTTTTTTTATTCAAATGGCCTCATCCTGGAAAATATTTAACCTAATGATGAAATAATGGCCAAAGAAAAATATTTGAGTTGTTTAAGCTCAGTGTTCAATCTTTCCATAGTTTATATCAAGCCAGAAATGATAT
This sequence comes from Cabassous unicinctus, assembly GCA_029593785.1. Classification (NCBI taxonomy): domain Eukaryota; kingdom Metazoa; phylum Chordata; class Mammalia; order Cingulata; family Chlamyphoridae; genus Cabassous; species Cabassous unicinctus. Next base: position 19,284 of record JAQZBX010027044.1, read on the forward strand.
GACAATTCCCTGGTTACCTATCATTTCATACTAACCTAATATAGTGTAGTTACAAGTAATTTACTGACAAATAAATAGTGAAACCTTCAAGAAAATTATTAGAAATAACTTTCATGCAGACTTTGGCAAATGTCACTAAATTTGAAAATAATCATTGGAAAAATCTTGACCAAAAGGGGGAAAATTAATACAAAAATGTTTTTACACCTAACAGATTTCAAACTGTGAAGGGAGGTCATTCCATAGCTTATGCTTATGCATATCTAAAGGATATCTCACAGTAAACACAGCCTCAAGCAAAAGTTGAAGGGATCTAGGGATGTCCAGACACTATAGGCAAGTCATCCAACCCCATGAAATCAGCATCCTCTTGGCAGAACTTATTTGGGACTATATGATGATCTTTTCCCCCAATATTATAGAGATTGATTCATTTATAACTTCCCTACTCTTGAATCTTCTACCTCTTGTTTGAACCTATAATTATCACTATACTCATTAAATCTATATTTTAGAGAGATAAATGTTTGGTCTCTTCATATGCTGGTTGATCTCTGAATAACAGCTGAGTTCTGGCCAACACCTACTACCCAGTTCTTGAGACTTGCCCAGGACAACTAACAAAATGATGAGGATAGACAAGCCCCATACCAAAAAACAAAGAATTTCTACAATTTCAATCTAAGCAGTTCCTTCCATCTGCCCCATAACATCTAAGCTCCCATCAATCAGAAGGAGAACAGACATCATCCCAAATTTCTCAAGACTGAAAAGTGAACAAACATAAAGGGGGAGTGCAAACAAGGACCAAACTAGATTTATTGTTATTGTAGTTATTAGTTTGTGGTTACAGAAAATTTATAATACTGATATAAAAATAGTGGTTCCCAGAAGTTCTTAATTGAGGAGCAGGGAAAAATAAGTGGAACACAAAGCATTTTTATGGTATTGGCTTGGTTCTGTATGATATTGCAATGATGTATACAGGCTATTATTCATTTGTCAAAACCTATGAAACTGTACAGCACAAACTGTAATCCATACTGTAAACTATAGACTTTGATTAATAGTATTGTTTCATTATTGGTTCATCAACTGTAACAAAAGTTCCACATTAATGTAAGAGATTATTAATAGGGGAAAATGTGAGTGGGATAGTGGATGACTTATATGCGAATGCCCTATACTTTTGGGGTTTCATACAACATTTCTATAATCTGAAACTTCTCTAAAAATAAAGTTTATTATTATAAAAAAGAAAATGAAATGAACTCAACTAAATATAATCTTAACTGGTAATTGGGTTCTTGAAACAATCCAGGTACTGAGAGACATAAAAATTCGAACAGAAAGTTATTCTATCAATAATCAGATCACAAAGAAATTCTGCCAAGAGTATATTGATGAATAACTAGAGTTAAGCACGACTGTGGCCATTCCAGGCTGAGGCAGAATGAGCCATCTCAGGATAGAGACACAAGTTCAAAAACATCAACGCAACAGAGGCATCTGGATAAATGTATCAACTCAATATCTGGCCAAAACTTTTTACAGTTAATAAATGTACATGCAATTTCAATTGTATAATCCAATAAGAAATAATTTTTTGAAAATTACAATTTATCTAATTAAAAACCATTAAATTGAAAAAGGTCTCAAGAGGTTGAGGAACAGGGAAAACCACACTGCATATGGGAACTTCCTGCACAGCTTCCCACTCTCCTACTCCTGAAACTGGGTTCCTGCCCTCTGCTCTGTGTGCTCTGAGTGCCACTTGCTTCCCAGCCCTCTCTCTGCATAGGGAGGCTTGTGTCTGGGCTCACACACAGACTTCCCCTTATTGTATGTCCAACCAGTAATACACAGTTGCAACCTTGACAGTCATGCTTAGCTACAGGGAAACTTGAATGCTCTTGTATGCATATCTAGAGATGGAGAATTTACTCTAGAGTTGGGTCATAGTATGCATTACCATTATGCTGTATTTTGCTCCACTACTGCAACCCCTCACAGGGCCTAGCAGATCCAAAACCAACAGGAACTAAAGATTGTGATGGAGAATCCAGAGACAGTGCATGTGAGACACAGGATCTATGAGGACTTCTCAAGTTCTTGCTCTGGCTCATATAGGTGAATCTGGGTTAGAAATTTGGGGACAACATGGAAATAAAAATCACTTGTGACATCTGTCATACTCCTTATCTAGATCACCCTTATTGGAAATCTCTGATGCCCTCAAAGGGAGAAGTAACAAACAGAAGCATATGTTCAGTTATCTCACTATTCTGGACAACATGTGTGATTCCTGGAGAATATGGCACAGAATGAGGAAACAATGCACTGATACTGGAAACTGATTTGCACATGAGATTCCAAGGTATAAAGCAGGGAAGGCCTTCAGGGCTTCAGTCTCTGATTTAGAATCTAGGAAAGGAAGCCTGAGCCCATTCCCTGGGATGACCCTTCTTTTTTCAGGGGCTTGGAGATTCAGGTCAGAGAAACTACCAGTCCACAGAGAGAAAGCTTTTAAGGTAATGCAGAAATATAATCTGAACCTATGAGAAACCCCCACTGATAGAGAAATACTTGACTTTCCCTTCTCTCTCCTTTCTCAGAAACAGAGTTTATGATGAGCTCTTGCCTTATTTACCCTTAACATCCTACTCAGCACAGCTTGTGAGAACATTTTCTTGCACATATATATTTGAATATGGTTTCCAGAGACCACAGAACTGGGGTCATATTCAAAATCAGCCCTTGAGATTTGCATGAGATTTGGCAGTTCATTGGACCATTCCCAGGGGATTTACCACCTCTAGAATGGCTAGGTGGACATTCACCTGCATGTGAGGGACAAGTGGACCATGATCCTTTCATCAAGTTTTGAGCAGAGTTTGTATACATATGTAGAAAATAATTATTCACAACTAAGATGATGATTTCTTTGATCTATTCCTACTCCCTGAACAAATCCAAACAGGTTCTCCGCTCATCTTGAAATTCCTGGACTCTAGTATTGAAAGAAGGTCATGAGGTAACCCAATGCTCCCAGCACCTCTTCCACTCTCATGGTTCCTTGTACTCAGGTGTGATTTGATTGTGAAATCCTGCAACATTGTCTGCAAGAGACATTGAAATTTTAATGAATGTAATTAATTCAACTACTTGTGTATCTTAATTTCCATAATGCCATGAAAAAAACCACACAATAAGTTAATTAAAAATGGTAATTAATTTCTTCATGGATTTGGATCCTGGAAGACTTGTTTCCTTCTGTGGTCAGGAGCTGGCAATCCTTGGGGTATTATATATTTTCCAACACTTGGTAATGTCTTCTCATTTCTCTTATTGGTTCCTTCATATTTTTGGCTGCTGGTTCTTCCCTGAGGCTTTCTCTTTCAGAATTTCTTCTGCTTATAAAGAACCTATGTAATCCACATTAAAGCTCATTCTCATTCTGTTATGCCAAAACTTAATTAAAAATAACAATTTCCAGAAAAATATTTTTAGGATTGGTTTACACTCACATGAATGAATAATAACATCAAGAACAAATCTAAATTTGCAGAACAAAACTCAGGCCACCTCAGTCAGATCTCTGGACCTGAAAACAAGACATGAATTTCTGTTGGAGATAGAATCATGTCCCTGACAAAAGACATGTTCAGGTCCCAACCCCTAGGTATGTGGATGTGAACACATTTGAAAATGAACCTCCAAATATGTTCTAAGATAAGGCACACCCAAACTGAGTGAAGGTGGGCCACAATCCAATGTGCTTATTTCCTTAAAAGCAAAGAAAATTGAACATGGGGAAGAAGTCACAGGGACCAGCCAGAAGATGGTTGTCAAGGGAATTCAGAAGAAAAAGAAGTTGTTGCCATGTGCATTGTCATGTGACAGAAATTCCAAGAAGCCCCAAAGATTGCCAGCCAGGAGATACTGACTTTTGGAGGAAGATGCCTTCTTGCCTCTGAAGTTTGAGCCAATAAGTTCCTTTGTCTATGGTAAATTTTAGCAACCCAGAATCTAAAACATATTCCCAAATGTCAAATACATTAATTCGGTCATGACACCACAAAACCTTAAGCCATTTTAAAGCAAATAAAAAGCCAAAGAATCATTAAAATCATTTATGGATATTTTGTCCTGCAACAAAATTTCTACCAATGAAACTTAGAAAATGCATTTTCTTTTTTCTAAATACAATAGTGTAACAACAAGAAGTAGATTCCAATTGTAAAAGATATAATTTAGTAGGAAATCCTGTGTCATGGGATCCAAGCAAGACCAGAACCAGCAGGGTAAAGTCCAATATATTTCAATGTGTGAGTCATCTGTGGATGGGTATTTTGTATTCCAGGCCTGTTCAAGTACCAGATTCTATCTTGTGCTGGCACAGACCCAATGCTCTCCCTGAATGTTGGTGTCTAGATCTCAGCATCTCAGAGCTTTCTCTGAGATGCATTCTCACTTTATCTGAAAACTGTGGTCAGGCCTCACTTTCTCAAAGAATAGCAGTGTTTCTACTTGTAAACATTTTCCAAAACCCTTGTCAGCTGTGTGTGCAACTCAAGAGAATTCAATCAATCAGAGAAGCTTACCCTCAAGACATCATTCCTGGATAACTGCATTTCCAATTCTGCCTCCCTCTGAGATACCTGACTGGATCCATGTTCATCCATGCCCTCTTTACTAAAAGTTTATTGAGTTAAACTTTCATATGGAGTCTTGTTATCTGCTTGATGTCTTCCCAGAAATTTCTTGATGGGTCATCTTTGGCCCAGTTTTCAGAGCATGCTATCTGGATATACTGAGATTTCATGAACAAAGAATTGTTGGCTCCTTTGTGCTTAAGAGTTGAATTCTCAGATTAACCATTTCCTCTTACATTTTCCTATAAGCTGCAAGAAAAAACAAAGCTGCACCTTTTACACTTGGAAGAAGTGCTCTCTCTAAATTCAGATTTAGATTTAGCCCTCAACCCAATATCCAAGGTCATTGCTTACAATGTCCACTGCTGAGCCAAATAATTTCCTACTTCATATTGAGGATTGCTTTCCCCCCAGTTTCCAATAACACTTTCATCATTTCCATTTCTGTCATCATATTTCAATATTTCTATGAATAGTCTTGTGAAATCAATTTAGGCTTTATCTGTCAAACACCTCACAATGTCTCTAGCCTCTACAGATTACTCATTTCCAGAGACATTTCCATATTTTTAAATATTTGTAATAGCAGCACCCCATTTTCCAGTACCCAAAACTGTCTTAGTTCCCATACTTGTGTGGCAAATACCTCACAATGGGCTGGAATATGTGATAAAGTAATATGAGGAAACTACATTCCAAAGTAATCAAAGGCATTCACATTTTGGGGTGGAATAATATTTTATCTTATTCTATTAGTATATATCTTCATTTTCTAGAGCTACTATGACAAATACAACCATTTTTTAGCTGTTGGTTTAAGCAATCAGAATTGATTTTCTCACAATTGTAAAAATGACAATTTCAAAAAAAGGGCTCTACAGGCCCAGCTTTCTCCCAGTGTCTCTAGAATTCTGTTGCTGGCTTGCCAGGATTTCCTGATTACTTCTCTGTCCCTGTCACATGGCAATCTACCTCTTTTTCTGGCTTCTTCTAATTTCTCATTTACACTGACTTGTGATTTATACTGAGTTACTATGTTCTAATTTCCTTGGCTTCTGATGACTCCAATAATATGGGTTAAGTGCTACCATCATTCAAATGTGCTTCATTTCCATAGGATCCCCATATATCCTATTCACAAATGAGTCCACACCTTATCTAATAATAACATCTTAAGGATCCTATTTACAAGAGTATGAGCAACCACAGGGACACAGGTTAAGGGTTGAACATGTCTTCTTTGGAGTATATGTTTCATTCCAAGTCTTCCCTCTGGACTGCAATATGCATTTAGTCCATGGCAATGTCCTCACAGCCTTAAGCTGTTTTGGTAACAAATCTAAGTTCAAAGTCTTATCAAAGTCATTTATGGGGAGGTGTTATCATGGGAAGATGATGGTGTGGAGAGCTCCAGGATACACTCTTCCTCCAGTCACTGGAAAGGCAGAAACTGAAAGAATATTCTGCATCTCCAAGGCCTAGGAGAGCACTGTAGAACATCCAGAAATGAGCAATGCAGAGTGACTGTGGAGTTATGGCAGGAAAACTGTGAGTGAAATGCTCAATGACTGTGACCAGCACCCATGCCCCATCCTGGAGGCTTGCCTCCCGAGCAGTCCATGACTGGGTAACACAGATGGAGAGGGTGTGAATGTCTTCCTCCCTGGGAACATGCATTGCATGGTCAAGGGCTGAGCATGGATATGATCCACCAACCAATTCGGGGTGCTGGTTCCCATCTGTGAATCATGGTTCTAGCCTGCCTTGAACAGAGATCCCCACAACTATTGTTTCAATTCCATCCTTTATTGCCACACCACTCAGCTCCTACCCAGGTGTCATTGGGCAGGACTGTGCCCTCTCATGTGTGGGTCCAGGTTAAAGCACTGGATCCTGTAGTTTACTGAGGAGGTACAGATTTTAGTCAATGTCCAGCTTTAGGGAACAATTGAGGTAAATGAGCCCAAGCCCTACTGAGGGACAGGCCCACCTGACAGCACAGAAACAAAGTTTCAGACCCACTTTAACCCACATTTCCTCTTCTCATTTCACTCTGGACAATGCAGCCCTTTACACATAGGTGATAGCTCAGGAAGAACTCAAAGGATTACTGACAACAGATGATGCTCTGATACCCCATGAGTCATTTGCTACCAATGAGAATTGGGGGCTTTCCCAGTCCATCAGGTTAGCTGTCCCCATCAGGATCAGGCTGATGTGAGTTTGGATCATGTACAGGATTAATAGGTACAGGAATCTCACTCCTGATGGAGAGAACAAGATGAGACACCTGGACAATGCACCTGGGACCATGACAGATTTTCCCCTATTCTGCTTCTGTACTCTGAGGGCATGAGGCTCACCATGGTGGTAGGGAGCTAAGCCTGAGAAACAAAATCTCTAAATAGTCTGCTAGCGGAGGGATATACATGTTCACATGCTGAGAAAAGAAAGTGGGGGCTTTAATTTTTGATTCAGATGACATTATTCTGCATTAAAATAATTTGTTCTTATAGTGATTAAGCAATCATGCATATTTAACTTTATTATCATTATCATTATCATTATATTTTGTCTGGGCACAGCCAGGAGAGAGAATTAATTACACAAAATTAACTGCACAGTGTCAGAGTGTTAGTTGATTCAAAGTTTGTTCATACTTCCAGTCACATCCAGAAGAACAAAATGAAGAAAACTAATTCATATATGTGTGACACATTATAATGTAATTAATAATAACATTGCAGATACATATTCTGCATTTGAAACTTAGGACATCATGCCATTACTTAGAGTAGATATAGTGGAGTGTCCCCTCATGCCCAGCACTATCCTGCATGAAGAAGTTTGTGTCTGGGCTCACAGTGACTTCCCCTCACTGTATTTCCTGCACAGTATACATGGCCATGTCCTCTGTACTCATAGAGCTCAATCTGCAGAGAGAAATTGTTCTTGGACATGTCTCTGTAAGTGGAGATTTGGCTCCTGAAAGACAGGGCAAAGTATCTGCCCCACTGTCACATATTCAGGCAGCTCCTTCCCCATAGGCTGGTGGATCTAATTCTGGTGATAATCACTGGAATGTGTGATGCAGATAACATAGAGCAGATGAGGGAAAGGGTCTGTGAGGGCATCACCAGTCCTGGGCCTGACTCCTGCACCTGCACCTGGGACAGGAAAACTGAGGACAAGGAGAAGAACAGTGAGTCCTGTGCACAGAGGCAGCATCTCCTTTACCTTCATGCTGAATCCTGAGGCACTCACACCTGGGAGCTGCCACCAGAAAGAGGAAGAACCACAATGGTTTAAGGCCCCTGTGGATGAGGGCCATGACTTTTGGACAATAATTTTCTGGTTAAGAGAGACCCTGAATATAAGTCTATGTGTGCTGTCATTTAATCTATTGGACTAATTGGTGATTTGCATGTGGAAGGACCTGTGTATGTAAAGGTCCAAGGGGCCAGGAGAGTTCCCTAGACCCTTGGTGCTCTGAGGCTCTTTTGGGAGGAGAATGCTTGCCAAGTCCAAGAGGACACCTTCCCCTGCCTGGGACCCCAATTCTCCAAGGACAGGATTTACTTTTTCCATGAAACTTGACAAAGGAGCTGGTAAGTGAGCTGGATGCAGCCAAACACAAGGATAATTTTGTGAATATAGTCAATGTGCCTCTACTCTCATGGTTCTGCATATTTATCAAACATCTAACACAAATACAAGATGCTCTAATTTTCCCAATAAACATTCAGATTCATTTATCTCCTCTTTTATCTGATTTTCTTTTATATTCTAAAGTTCTCAGGTCACAGCTAAAAGTATTAAACACATTTAATTCATAGACATTGGGCCCATTTGATATGTGCCATAATTCAGAATGACATTGACTCACTAAACTTCTGTGAAACTTTCCAAGATCTAAAAATGCTTTTATATAATGTACACTCAATAATTACTGTAGAGTTGAAATTCTTCTTGCTAATAGATTTTGCAGTTTATTTGAGTCATTCTTAGCAGATTCCTAAGTGTATCCATTCCCTGTACAAAGCTGATTCTACACAGATATCCTGCACCTCAGGCTCTCTCCTTTAGGAGGCACTTTAAGGAACATAAGCCCTCCTCTGTGCTACAAACACAGGCAGTCCATGGAAGGTCTTCAGCACATAGATATGATGGGTTAGATTTATGGGTTGAATTATGACTCCCAAAAGACATGTTGAAGCCCTTACCTGTGCTGTGAATATGATCTTATTTGGAAATATGTCTTTAAAGATGCCATTTAAAATGCATATAAATTGGAATAGATTTGACCCTAATTCAGTACATCTGCTGTCCTTATAAAGGGAAGCATTGGATCCAGACAGACAGCCACTAGGAGGATGCCATTGGATTCCTGAGATAAGAACTGAAGCTAAATATTTTGAGGCAAAGCATGATTGCCAAGGAAGAGAATGGGAAAGATTCTCCCTTACATCCTTAAGGGTTTTAACCTACAGAACTGCAAGAATATATATGTCTATTTTGTTAAGTCACCCAAATTTTACTTTTTACAGCAGCCTTAGGAATCCAATCATGGATCCAATTACAGATCCCAGAAAAGTCCAATCCATGATTTCTCTGTCAATGCCAGAGAATTATGAACCCAGTGAAAATGGTTTTCACTACATC
>JAQZBX010027045.1:0-28600 GCA_029593785.1 Cabassous unicinctus
TTTTTTTTAGTAGGTACTGGGGATTGAACCCAGGACCTCCTGCATAGAAAGCAGGTGCTCAAACCACTGAGCTATACCCACTCCCCAATTTCTTTACTTTTAATGTTCTCTCTTTTTTGACCCCATCAGCCTGTAAAATCCAGACTTGTTCTGTCTTCATTGTGCTCTGTCCCCAGCAATCAGGAAAATGCATGACCCCTTCACCTAGGAGTCATCTTCAGATGTCAGCTAGAGGGCTCTCCCTCAGGGATTTGGCCCCAGAATCCTCCCCACCCACCAAAGAGTAAGCTAACTCTTCTGCCTTCCACTTTTCATGGCCCCCTGTGCATCCCCTTTCTAGCACTTAGTATTGTGGCATTGTACATTTATATTATGTCATTAGTTAATTAATGTATAGCTCCCGATCTGAACTACAAACTCCATGAAGGCAAATCTGCTTTTGGTTTGCTTACCATTTTCAGTACCAACCACATAGGGTTACACTGTGTTTCTCTGGGATATAACCTATTAATAAAATAGTATCCTCACCCCAAAGAACCAAATCTAAGACAGGATATGCTCCTTTAAAACTGTCCTTCATAATTTTGATATATTCTCACTACAATAGTTTTCTGCTTGTACATAAAACTGGTGATCTCATCCAATAAACAATTTTGAATCTACCACAAATAAGTGATTATGAAACAGTGAGAAAAGTATACTGATAAATTGTACCACATAGACACAGATGGAAACATTTCTAGGCCTAACTAAATTTTGCCTCCTCCATTGAGCATCATTCAACCATTTTTGCCATATTCCTTACTACTATTTGCTTTACATTTATAGTCTATGTCATGGAGACTAACAATTAATTTTTCCCTATCCAGAGACTAAACCTGGTATAGACAACCATTTTTCCCCCATGCCTACTTGTGTCCTCTCTACTTCAAATGTTTTAGGCATAAAAAAATTTTGTATTGGTTGAGTGAGGGATTAGCTTCACTTTTCAGTGTTTTTAAAGCAGATTCTAAAAGCCCTCTCCCACTTTTTAAAAAAAATGTTGAATACATGAACATGAGCAAGCTACTTATACTTGCAGGGCCTGCTACTTACATTTATAACCTTGAGGTTGCCTTTGATCCTAAATCACCTTTTAATTACCATTGTAGTTACATTGGGTGAAAAAATGATTCTATTATTTCCAGAACACAGCAAGGATATGACCAGTCCTATCTCATGAGTACAGTTATTTTAAGGCTTTTATTACTAATTATAGTTGGTTTATTATAATTCATTGTTCACTGGCCTTCTAGGCTATTTACTTAAGGTTCTATTCAGCGTTACAGCTGCTTCCGCAGCTGCTATTCCTCTGAGATTCTACGACTTCATGAGAGTAACAGGGCTCGTATTCGGAAGAGGGTTTAATTTGGCTCAAGGAAGATACCTAACTTGGTGTCCCCAGAATGTGCTACAAGAGGGTGTATTATTCCCAACTCCAAGAAGAGTTTGAGAATGTAAAGATAATGGTAGATGAACCCTTTAGCCATTACAAATATACATAGCAACAATGAAACCATTCATTTATCTAGCTAGCTGTCCATTTCCAGCCCTCTCCCCTTTGTATTAGATTTCCACTTAATAAATAAAGTTTTTCTGATTGCTCAATTTCCAATCCAACCTGAATTTTTCTTTCAAGAATGAGAGTAGTAGGCCTTTGGGTTCCTATGTAATTTATTTATTCCACAAACATTATTGAGTACCTACTATGTACTTGGAACAAATTTTGCAACTCATGCAAACATTAATTAGCAATGACAAAAATCATCATTCAACCTTTCTGTAGGCTCAGAGGATTCCCACCGTTTGACTTTTAGGCACTTTCACAAGTGTTTGCATCAACATTTGCAATGATACTCTGATGGCGTGATCAGCTAACCTACTAACTGAGTAAGGTAACAGAATCCTGCAATAAGTTTGAGATGGGGGTGGCAGCGGGGGGTGTGGGGGGGTGTAGTACCCAAAGACTAAAGATACTTTACTAAATGTGTTAGGCTGTGAAGGTGGCCAGATTTATGTACCCTTTTTATATACAGACAAACTTTCTAGCCATCCCCGTATTTTAAATACTCTTTTCATAAATGAAAAAGTATCTTTAACACCCCTTATCCTAGTTAACAAAGTCTCTAGTGATGATCTAGCCAAGGATTTTTTAAATTCTTGTCTTAGCCTTTTGTAGATTACTGGTTGCAACCTTCAAATGCTAGCTAACCTCCATTGGTCTATCTATTTCTGATAGTGTTAATCCAATGTGACCTAACTTCCCCTAGAGTCAAGTCAGTGCACAAACCATTATATACCACTGTGAATAATAACATTTTTACTCTAAGCTGCAGCCTGTAGGTTTCCATTTCGCTCCCTGCTTGGATACTTGCTAAGTTACTGAATAAGCAGTCTTGCCAGAGGACTAGAAGGCAATGGGGGAAGGCAAGTAAGAGATTTTGGAGGAACATAATACACGTGGAAAGCACATGCTAGCAATGCCACCAGCAGTAGACAGTCCAGACCAAACCAGGAGACATGAAGCATCTCCCCACAAGAATTAAGGTATTTGTTCCATTAAATAAACCTTGATCTCCTTCAAAACCTAGCTCTTAGATCCTAACTCTGGAAAGCTAGAAGTATAAGAGGATAGGAGACCAAAAACAAAAGCAAAACTCAACAGCAGACACAATCGGCCTTCTTTACTCCTCCTACTCACATGTTAGACCCCTAATTTTAGGTTTATCAGTGAAGGAGATCAGTGTTGAATAGAATAATTCAGAAGATTTAAACTGGTCTGAAATCAGTTTGCTTGTTTGTAAGGTTTCTTCTTTCATTCATACCAGAATACATATGCATGCATACAACACACACAAATACACACGATACACACACATATGAATGACTGAAGAGAACAGTTATGGAATCTCCAATTGTATGTATACAGTATCTCAACTGTATGTAATGCAATAGGATAGTGGGAAGAATATATTGGACAATATGGTTATAGACAGGGATTTGAAAAACTAAAACAATTACATTTTAATACCCCAACAAGTTGGGAGAGTTTATATCGGTTAACTTTTTCTACACTGAAACTGCAAAATAAACAAGCATAAATGTTAGTGGTATACAACTCTAAGCATTCAGTTGGCCCACATAGGTTGGCTAAGGGTTTGGACATTCGAGGCTAGGCTGGGCTCAGCTGGAATGGCTCTGCTCCAAGGATCTCTCATCCTCCTCCTGGGACCAGAAGGCTAAGCATGATCCTAAGGCCCCAGACTTGGAACTGGCACACCACCATGTCTACCTCATTCTGTTGGGCAAAGCAAATCTCATGGCTGGACTCAACCTCATGGGGTGAAAAAAATACTCCTCCTTTAAATGGAAGAATGGAAATTCACATGGTGAAGGGAGTGAATTTAAGTCACCTAGGCAAAGGTCCTTGGTAGCTTTAAAGTTTAAAAATACTTTCTGTTGTTACTCTTTATATTCCACCTATGACTTCCCTTTATGGGAGAATGGAGACTAAAGTCTAATTTAAAGTAAGGAGGGGAAGTGGTGGAATAAAAAACTGTATCTCTCACCCTTTATGTTTCTCTTTTCTTTATGTATGGATTCATTTTCAATACAGTTACAAGTGTGCTACTTCACTGCTCACCTGCCTGGATTCTTTACTAATTGTGAGGTACTTGAGGCCAGATACCATGCTTTCTTACCTTAATAAATATTATTATTAATAATATACAATATTTGTAAAGCATATGCCGAACTCTGTACTAAAAGAAACACAAATAATAATTCATTTAGTCCTCTAAACAACAATCTGAAGTAGATTCTAGAATCCCCTATTCACAGATTAGAAAACTATGGGCACAGAGACATTTACTCACTGGCCAAATTCACAGAGCTTCTTTACCTGCTAGCCAAACCCAAGCAGTAGATCCATAAATGTACAATAAAGGTAGCACTGCCATGGGGCAGGGGCATTGGATACTCTGCCAGCCATCCCAAAATAAATTATCCATAGGGAAAAAAATTACTTTTATCAGAAACACAATAGAACAAAGAGTTACATCGAAACAATCATCAACGAAATAAAATAATCAATTCAGGTTGATCCACAACCTTACGAAACAGTCACAAAGTATCTATTAGTATAGAAGTAAAATAAAGATAGACTACAGCAGGGGTTCTAAATCAGGGGTCCACAGACCCCTTGATTTCAGGTGGTCTGTGAGCTTGAATTGCAGAAAAATCAATTTGTTATCTTTATTTTCTCTGACCTCTAACTGAAATCTAGCATTTCCTTCACTTATGAACGTATGCAATGAATAAATTACAGTAGTATTCATTTCACCTGACTGGCAAAGGGTTCTGTGGAACAAAGAAGGCTAAGAACCCCTGGACTATATAGACTCACTCTATAGGTATATCAAATGCCCACCTCTTAATTTTTCTTTTAGTAATATTTTGAATTTTGCTTTGTTTCGGTTGTTTTTGTTTTTTTCACCTAAACTCTGGAGCTTATAAAATTTTTATTGGATGAAATGATATATATGATTTAAACAATCAAGAGGATGTTTCTATTAAGGGACACAAACATCTTTTGAGAGAAAGAGTCCTCAAATTTTTCTTTCAGTAAAACAAAATTATAATAGATTCACACTGAGCAAATAATGAAATAATTGGATCCTGGTGTATCCTTTTTTGTCTTCATTCATGACCTTGTGCTTAAAGCTTTTTAAAAAAATTATTTCTGAGACCATTTTTACAGAGCCTTAATTATTTGGATTCAGTATAAGAATTTTAACATTTATTATGAAAATAGTAAGGTGGAATAGAATACGATGATTTACATGATTAATTTCGTATTGCCAAGATACTGTTCAAATTTAAGTGATACTAATGCTTTCATTTTCTATAGTCAATATTTGTGTTTCCTAATAGTGAAAATTCCCTAAAAATCAAATGATTCATGATCCTGAGGCCATGAGCAACTGGGCATTATTTTAAAATGGAATTTCAGACTTAGCTACACATCTCTCCATTGAGGTCAAAATTCTGAACATTGGGATGTTAGAAGTCTAATTCAGCTTCCCATGCTTTTTCTAAGGTGCTTGAATATCAGCAGTCATTACATTGGAACCACTAAGCTTCCAGAGTAGTTCTTTTTTTTCCAAAGATTTATTTTATTTATTTATTTCTAACTTCCTCCCATTATTTGTGCTTGCTGTCTGCTCTCTGTGTCTGTTTGTTGTGTGCTCTCTGTGTCTGCTCAACTTCTTTATAGGAGGCACCAGGAACCAAGCCTGAGACTTCCCATGTGGAAGGGAGGTGCCCACTCACTTGAGCCACCTCCGCTACCTGCTTGTTGTGTCTCTAGTTGCATCTCCTCGTTGTGTCAGCTCGTTGCATCAGCTCGCCACACCACCCCATCGTGTCAGCTTGCTGTCTTGCTCGTCTTCTTTAGGAGGCATCAGGAACCTGACCTGGGACCTCCCATGTGGTAGGCAGGCACCCAACTGTTTGAGCCACATATACTTCCTCCAGAGTAGTTCTTTATTTAGAATTGTCTTTGGTCTGAGAGAAACAGAAGCCTCAGTTAATCTTTTAGCAGGGCTATTTTGATTATTTGATTATTTAAGCTGTGATTCTTTCTGAACTGGTATTCTTCCACCTTCTTTAAAAAATAGTCCCTCTTAAAAAGAAATTAATAGGATAAAAAATAGAAACCCTTTCAAACATTATTAAATCCTGAACAAAAACCTATTAATAACATCAAATGCTATCATTTCTGAAGGTGATCATCATTTCAAAATTTAATTGAGACCCTATTTTCTGTTGCAAAGGATCAGAGTACCAACTAGCAAAACAGTACACTAAGCAGATAGAATGAAAAGCTAGTTAATTTTTTCTATATATTGAAATAAATCATTAAATTCATTCCAGAAGAGACATTGATTTTTTTAAAAGAAATTCTCTCTTGAGCAAAGGAAAAGCTCATTTTCCCTGACATCAAAGATTCTTAATCTTTCTTATAGAATAAAATGCAAAGACTTTGAAAACTGAGCTAGTTTTAAAGGCACAAAAATATGGTACTTCTAACTTTCCCTAGGTCAGGAAAGCAAACAACAAAGCTTATTAGAATTGTGTCTAAAATAATGATCAATCAGCTCCAAAAGAGACCTAAAAAACAGACTCTTATGAGTACATTGTATAAACTGTGTGATATTTCCTTTGACTTTGTTTCTGTAGTTATCCTTTGTTTTCAGGCATTTGCTATGTCATAAATAGAACTCACTATAAAGAGGTTATTATCTTAATAATAATAGAACCATAGACTAAGCATTAGACCAGTATGTTTTATAAAACTGATTTTGAATTCTTCATTTAGGACAATCCTATGAAAAATATTTTAAGCCCAATTAGACTCCCATCATCCAGGTATTTATTAGCATTTCAGTCCATTTGGTTACCTAAGGTTTCCTATTTCAATCCTACATTAGACAATAACTGAAATGTCAGGACTAATTTCTTACTGACTTGTAACTGACTTATATTCTGCTTGTACTGGTAGCTGCAAGGTCACATAATTCAGTTTGTGTTTCAGGGATATAATTTTAGGTCACACACCTGCTTAAAATATATATATATCCTTCAGTAATTTCTATTGCCACAAAGGTAAGCAAAAACTTCTAGATAAGTGTCAAAAATGTAGAAAGCCCTTCTACATCTAGAAATAGTTTATAGACCCATCCCAGAACTAGATTCCACATTGCTGAATTCCCTAGGCAGAGTTCACACTCGGCTATATCTTTGCTTTCTTAACACCTAGTATACCATTCTCTAGGCGTTCTCCTTTATGTACAATCTGACTTTCACACTAAACACAGTAGCACTTCAAAATATGGACTATTTTATGACTATCTCCAAAAAATAAATACATGTTCAATAGTTGAAGTAGTGCCTAATCGATATTTATTGAGTGATTTTAATTAGGTATTTGTTTTTATTCATTTGTTTCATGTCTGCCTCAAACTTCCAGACTTTAAGTTCTAAGGAGTTAGAATCCATAGATGTATGTCTTGTTCATCACTGTGAACTAGTGCATAATACAATACCTGGTACCTGGTAGGCATGCAACATAGGTTTGCAAAATGTGCAAACAAATTGATAACCAGAAGTATCAACAGCTGATAATGACCTCAGACCCTTATTGTTTAAGAGAAGTTTTCTGAACACAAAATTCTTTAACTCAAAATAATGAAAAATCTCTGAATACACATTTTTGGCATCATGGAAAATATGGTTTAAAGATAAACCTGGGATTTTCAAAATGTTGGTTGTTACCCATATTAACGTGACAGGTAATCACTTTGGCAGATTACGACTAGCCTTTTTTTAAAAAAAGGAATAGTGTTGTATTCATTTTCTGCTATGCTGTAACAAATTACCACAACTTTTAGGAGCTTAGAGCAACATAAATTTGTCTCACAGGTTCAATGGGCCAGAAATCCAGGTATGGGTTAACTGGGTCCCATGCTGAATCTCATAAGGCTGCAATAAAGATGTTGGGCTGGGCTGAGTCTTTTCTGAGCCTCAAGGACTTCTCTCAAGCTCATGTGCTCGCTGGCAGAATGAATTTTCTAGCAGCTGTAGTACTAATGGTGCCTTACTCCTCAAGGCCAGCAAGAGAGAGTCTGCTGCTGCTTCAAGACTCTGAGCTCGACACCCTCTTTTAAAGGGCTTGCTTGGTTAGGTCAGGCCCACCCAGAATACTCTCGCTTTTTATTAACTTAAAGTCAACTGATTACGGACCTTAATTGCCTCTGCAAAGCCCCTTCACTTGGCTATATAATGAAATCTACTCAAGGAAGTAACATCTTATCATATCTAAAGGAATATTCCTCCACTCAAGGAAAAGGTGTTATACAAGGGTGTGACTCATTGGAGGTCATTTTAGAATTCTGCCTACCAGAAGGATGTAGTGAGGATGAGCATTATCTCATGAAGTTTTTGCTTTAATAATATGTGTGTGTGTGTGTGTATGTGTGTGTGTGTGTGTGTGTGTGTAAGCTCATCTGTGTGTGTGTATGTGTATAAATAGTGGGACACAATGCAAAAATTATTTTTTTACCGTGGGTCACATTCAAACAAATGTTTGAAAATCACTGGGCTAAAGGGTAAATTTACAGTATCTCTCATATTCACAAAAGTAAGAAAATGCTCACTTCAACCATAGATAGAGGTAGACAATTTTAGAATTCATTTATTGATATTCATTACTGGCTATAGCAATTTTTACACTCATTCAATCAATGATTATTGAACACATACTATATGCAAGGTTTTGCATTATGCCACAAAGACCTTTAATTCCTTTACATCAAAAGTCATGATGGAAGATACTATTTATACCTAAATAATTTACCAGTGTACTATCAGAAAATAAGGGAAAACAGAGAATTTTGAAAAAAAAAGGACGAGAGAATATTTTGAAGAGTTTTTAGTATTACTGTGTCTGATAAAAGAGACCATGTTTCTTTTCCGGCCTCCTTAAACTCCACAGCAAGGACATTATGCTTTAAGAATAGAAGGAGAAATATGAAAAGTAAGTAAAAAGGAAAGGAAAAAAATTAAAGAGGAAAAACTTATAAAGGAATCGGTGTTTAGAATCTGCTTCTCACACATTTCAAAGAAATAATATCATTTTACCTGGCAATTAAAATAAAGAAATTAAAGTATATTTCTAATATCATATCTTTTATTTCTCATATTTTTATCACCCCACCTCAAGTCTCTTCAACTCTCTGAGATGGGGCTATTGCCCACTCAAGTTACTAATGATAATGTTTATGAGGCTGCATTTACTGAGGCCGCAATTGGCTCGCAAGAAGCTGTGAAAACAAGCCCAAACCAACCCAAATCCTGCTTTTCATCTGTCTCTGCCACCAAGCAGAAGCTAGTAGCAATGAGGAAATCATACACATTAAATTTTGATTGCTATTTGGACATGCAGACTTCCCAAATTGCTTGTAAATGAATGTCGATTTCCCTAAATCAAAGCATGTTTTGATTAGCTAATTTTATTTTGACATACTACCCATTCTTAATGTACTCAAACACCATTGTACTTCAAAGTTTAGGTCAAATTTTTAATGCCTTCTGTTTTATCTTCTTAAAAAACTTTACTTTGAATTGCTTTAAACCTTACAAGACAGTTACAAAAATAATACAAAACCCATACAGAGAACTCTCACATTCTTCTAATTTTCCACCCAGATACCCAGATCTACCAGTTAACTTTTTACCACATTTGCTGTATCATTTTACCTATCTATCCATCCATCTATCCATTACCTATCTATCTATCTATCTATCTATCTCTCTATTTTCTAAACACCTGAGTATAGGTTACATACATCCTGCTCCATGAACACTTACTAGTGCCATGTGTATTTCCTAAGACCAAAGTTATTCACTTATCAATATCTCAAGTTCAAAAAATTTAACATTGATATAAAGCTTACAATTTATATTCCAATATTTTTATATATTCCAATGACATCCTTTTGCCCTTTTCTCCTCCATTATCAGATCTTTTCAAGGATCACATATTGCATTTAATTGCCATTGTCTTTTTAGCTGCTCTTTCCTTTTTTTAAAATTGTGGTTAACCTATATACAACATAAGTGTTCTAATCTCAACCCTTTCCAAGCATATCATTCATTGCGATTACTCATATTTACACTGTTGTACTACTCTTACCGCATTCTATTACTAAAATTTTCCCATCACCCTAAACAGAAATCTTACACCAATTGTGCATTAACTTCCCATTCTCTGCCCTTGGCAACCTGCACTCTAATGTCTGTCTCTATGACTTTGTATATTCTCTGACATTTTCTTTGTAGTTCCCACGGAGCTTAATTTAACACCCTAAGTCTATAACAAACCTGTTTGTTTTGATACCAACTTAACTTCAACAGAATACATAGATTACATTCCTATACCCTTCTGTTCCCCCACTTTATGTAGTTTTCATCACAAATTACGTGTTTATATATGGAGTCTAAACCCACTGATTTATTATTACATTTTATGCATTTGCCTTTTAGAGCTTGTAGGAAGTAAAAAGTGGTTACAAACCCCAAATGCAATGTAACTGGCATTTGTATTTACCTATATTGTTTTCCTCACAGGAGATCTTTATTTTTCTTGCAGATTTGATCTATTGTCTATTGTCCTTTCCTTTCAACCTATAGAACTATGTTTAGCATCTCTTGTAGAGCCAGTATAGAGGTGAAAAGCTCCCTCAGCTTTTGTTTATCTGGGAATGTCTTAGTCTCTCCCTCATTTTTCAAACATCATTTTGCTGAATGAAGAATTCTTGGGTTGCATTTTTTTGCTTTCAGCACTTTAAATGTGCCATCCCACTGCCTTCTGGTCTCCATGGTTTCCAATGAGAAATCAGCACATAATCTAAGTGAGGCTCCCTTGTATGTGACATGTTGGTTCTCTCTTGTGGCTTTCAGAATTATCTATTGGCATTTGGCATTCAGTAATCTGATTATAAATATGCTGAGGCATGAGTCTATTTGGTTTATCCTGTTTAGAATTCATTGTGTCTTGGGTGTGCCCTTTTCTCTTTTCCTTCTTATTCTGGCACTCCAACAGTGTGTATAATGATATGCTTAATTGTACATAATTCCTCAGGCTCTCTTCACTTTTCTTCATTCTTTCTTCCTTCTGCTCCTCAGACTGAATGATTTCAATTGTCTTATCTTTAAGTTCACTGATTCTTTCTTCTGCCAGTTCCAATCTGCTGAACCCCTCTAGGCAATTATTAAATCTCTGTTATGTATTCTTCAGCTCTGTTTGGTTCTTCTCCATAATTTCCATCTCTTTATTGATATTCTCTTTGTGAGCATCTATCTGATTTCCTTTAGTTCTTTGTCCATGTTTTCCTTTAGCAATTTGACCATATTTAGGACCATTTTTAAAAAAGTTTTTGTGTCATGTGTCCCAGTTCTAGTCTTCCTCATTGATGGTTTCTAATGCTTAATTTTCTCCTTTGCCTGGGCCATCTACTTCCTATTTCTTTGTGTGTTTTATACACTTCTTTTGACTCCTGAACACTTGATATTTTAATATTATCCCTGAAATTTAGACTCTTGTAGCATCTGTTCCTTAAGCCTGTATCCAGCTAGTGTTATTACAGAGTTTTCCTTGAATGCCAGGAGTTTTAAAAAAACAGGAGGTCTGAAAAGAAAACACCTTTGTAGATTGACCTGTGCTCTCCTTCAGGGCTTATCCATACAATGGGTAGTATGAGAATAGCTCCAGGCCAAAGTGTAGAGGCCTCCGTGATCCTTTCTGAACATGCCTCTTGTCTGGGGCATGCATGTTTGGCCTTAGGAATTCCCCCATTGACACAGTTACGATGCTCTCTCTTTCCTAGGAAATAATTTCCTCATGATCCTGGGCATGCGCTGTTTGTCCTACAGCCAGCAACCCCTTGCCTGAGGCAGCATGACTTGACTGCTTTCCTATAGTGTTCTGTAGAAGAAGTGCCCAAGCTGCCCTTTTACACATAAACAAGTTCTGGGATAGTGAGTCTTTCAGGCCACCATAAGACTGATTGGGCCAGGCATACATGTGCACAGGAGCCACTCTCCTCCCTGTGGAACTGGGACCAGGGATCCTCACTGGGAGCAGGCTGGCTCTGCTCCTGACTGGTGAGGGGTGGGGGAGAGGCCAATGAGAGTGCCATAAGAGCCTATTGCTTTTAAGAAGCCTTTTCTTGTGTCCACTCCTACCCCGATACTTTAGTCCTTTAACTGTTTTCTGGAGCCTTGAGAAAAAACCTTTCTGCAGGTTCTTGCTGGTTGTTAGAAGGTTCTTCAGGGGTCAGAGCCCTGAAGCATCTCACTCCAATAACTTGACCAGGGTGGACCTTTGTCTTCTAATGTGCTCAATATCATCTATGGAAAGAGGCTGCTTTTTCTCCAACATTGAGGCATTGTGCACTAAGAAATATTTTCCCTTAGTATCTTCAGACTTCCCATTTGCAAATGAGCTCAGATTCAAGGTTAACACACTACAATCATATCCTGGGTTGTTAAATGAGGGTATGTTTAGCTAATGATTGTGAACCAATTGTCAGAGATTGGATGTCTGCAATTGTCATAAATTGCACTTTGTTTTCTTACTGCCTTAAAATTTCTATCAGAGTCATTTTCTTCCATGATCCATTGGCATTTCTCCCACAATATCATTAGAATATTTCTTCTAAGCACCTTAAAGAACCTAATGAATGTATGTCAGTACTGTTTCATAATGTTGTTAAGTAGATTTGTGAATTTATAGATCCAAAATTTGGGCTCAGGAAAGAATTTTTTTTCTGTTGAGACAGAAATCGTGAGAGAATAGTTAAACTCCCTATCCCAGTCTTCGTTCATGTTCCACCTCTATTAGAAAAAATAGCTAGAGAATGTGAAACAAAAGAAAGAATTATAATTGTCACTAATTAATTGTTTTTCAGCAATTATATAATTATATGTGCAGTATATAATTATCCAAAATTATGTTAAAATCCATACTTTTGTATGAAACGATAAAGGAATTAGATGCTCCATGTAAAAGGCAATATAAATATAAACTCTATTAAATCTGACAAAGTACCTAGAATGACAACCTTGAAATACTTGAATCAGACCCTTTATCTCTTGGCCATGAGTTCTATAAAGATAGCTAAAAATAAATTGTTTACTCATTTTCCTGTAATAGAGATTTCAGTTCTTTATTTACACAGATTTTCTTAGTGATGTTGCAGCTATTTCCACTTCTGTGTTATTAATGCAAAAAGAGTTCAAGGGTAGATGTCCTTCAGATAATTCAAAATATGTGGTATACTTGCAAAAGTTTACTTTCAAATGAATAACCTGCACTTAATACAGAGTGACATTTAATTTAGATGTTCAGTAGTAGAGATTATTGGTTCTGGGGGTTATACCTTGGACAGTAATGAGTGCAAAAGTGACATATGACTGATGTTATTGTTTCCAAATTATTATACTGCCAGTAAAGGTATCTATTAAAAACAATCTAATATAGCCCTGCTGTAGAGTGAAATCATTACTTTCTGCAAATATTTTGTGATTTATTTAAAAGCCTTTGCATTATGAATCTCCAAGGAATTTGAGAGACTACCTACCATAATCTAAGGAGGTTGTGACCTCATAGATTAAATGGAATGATGAATTTCTGTTGTCACAATGATACTGCCTTGAAGACTCAGCCTTAGCAGTACAAGGTTAGCTTGATGGGATTAAAGCAATGAATGGATTTACATAACATTTGAAATGTTGGTGTATGATCTTCTTTGTCAAATAAAATATTGACTTATCGAAGACTGATTTGCTGTTGAAAATATTCATTTTTGGTGTTGAATAAAATTCTAAGAGCATTCATCTTTTTAATAGCTCTTACTGTTCAAATATTTTTTTAAGGGCAATTTCTATATGGCTGGGCTACAGTTCCATCAATCTCTGGGCTCCTAGTATATTCAAATTCTTCACCTTGATAATACTCCCTTACCACTCCCCATTTCCTCTCCACAGAATAATTTAGCAGAAATGGTGATTGGCAACTTTAAAAATCTCAGGTCTTCAGAAATCCTTTACCAGCATAATTTAGTGCTTATATGAGTTCATCAAGATTTAGTAGCTTGACTCATCAAAAGAACCAACCCTCCCTCTCCCCCAAAAAAGCAAATGCCTTCAACTCTCCAGTATACCATTTCACTAAAAGGATTAATG
Organism: Cabassous unicinctus; assembly: GCA_029593785.1. Lineage (NCBI taxonomy): Eukaryota > Metazoa > Chordata > Mammalia > Cingulata > Chlamyphoridae > Cabassous > Cabassous unicinctus. Next base: position 13,846 of record JAQZBX010027045.1, read on the forward strand.
GCATATTTAAATTTTCAGTTTTCCAAAGAAGCTCTTTCATTGTTCCCTATCCTATCACAGTGCTGAGTTTGTATTTAAATGTTTCATTTTGTGCATTTCAAACTGTCAGGCTGAAGAAATACCAATAAGTGTGTTTGGTTTAGATAATCGAAAATTCCCTTTACTCAGCTTCTTAGTCTATATTTATCGGTCTGGCTGTGAAATCTATTCCAAGAGTATTCATCTACCACCCAAATCTATTCACCAAGCATCAAGACTCATCAGTGAGATGGAATAATGCCATTTAATTAGTCTTTGATATACAGCTTAATTAGGTCTTAATAAGGGGTAGTGCATCCTAAAATCAATTATCTTGCTCTTTTTAATAAGAGCAACTAATTAGTGGGAAAATCACCACAGTTCTCTTTTTATCCTGAAGCTTTCTATGGTGCTAGGAAGAAGGTTATGAAAAAAAAAAAAAAACTTCCTAAATATTTTGTAGAAATGTCATATTGTACATAAAAAGATTTAGTCAAAATAATTGTAATAGGTTAGAAATATTTTACAGAAAATGCAAGGCTACAAATTCAGCATCTTTGCTTATTTATTAAGATTTAGTTCATGCAATAGAGAAAAGTCAAGAGCTTCCCAACCAGGGTCTAGCTGGTCCCTTTTCATGGTTGATTTGAGGCTTACATGTTGGTGTGCTGTGATGATGTCTACAGTGGTCAGGGAGCCACGTCATCTTTGTTAAGTAGTGACTCTTGCTCTTGCCTAGTTTTTCAGTCAGGATTCTCCAGAAAAACACAGCCAATAGGATGTATGTATATGCATACTAAGATTCATTTTCAGGAATTGGCTCATGGGATTTGAGGGACAGGCAATAAGAATGTGTTCATCAAGAGAACAGTGTGATTGATCTAAATTATAGATTTTCAAATTCAATATGATTGTTAATTATAGGAACAAGTGATGATGTATTTGAGTTTTTACTAAAAAAAAATCCTTTCAACTTTCCTATATTTTTGAGGATTTTTTGATTTTCATAATAAAATATTGGGAAAAACTCAGTAAGGCTACCAAATGGAAGAAGTAGAAACAGGGAGTGCTCAAAGCATTAGATGATGTTAGTTCAAGTTAGGATTTTAAAGGGAGAAACGATGGAGAGAGACCCTTCCTTCCCCCACCCCCAAATTAAGAGACATAGAGATAGTTTAACAAATTAATAGCAGTTTGCTCCACTGAAGAAAATTCTCTAGTGACTTTTTAAATTGTACTTAGAATAAAATCAAAGCTCTCGCCATGGTCTAGGGTCCGAAAAGTCTGCCTTGCCAAGTTTAAGAGTTTTAAGAGTACTTCATGGGAGTAAGACTGAGCCTGTGGAGTATGCTCTGGATTATGCTCCATTATATGAAATGAAACAGCACAGCATTGCCTGCCACCACCCCCCACACCCCCCATATATTGCTTGTTTTGATCCAGGCATGCTTAAAGATGCAACAGGGAACGTGGAAGCCAGATTGAGGTTTAGCCTGGTTCCCTCTGGGAAAGTCACTCACCTCAGCAGGTAGCTGACTTCCAAGAAAGTTCTTCAGAGATAGATTAATAACAGCTGATTGCTGCTTACTACTTCCTGGGAACACATACTTCATAGAAGGGACAACAAATGAGGGACCTTATTGAAGAGCTTTGTAATCGAGCTCAAGAAGTTATAGATTATGAGCTTTTTGCTTGGCCCCAAACACAGTCATGCACAGTTGGTACTTAATAAAAACATCACTATGATGATAAGGGCACCTGGAACAGGGAAAACAAACACATTAAAAGGTTTCCTTGGGACTAAAAGCTGTAAGCATCCTCTCACTCTTGCTTGCCTCAGCAATATGCAATCAAAAGATGCACTAATACATATACAATTTGGGCATAAGTCACATTTGAGGAGTCCTTACTGGGCTAAGTCCTTCAACAAATTTCATCTATATTTTTACCTTGAACCCTTTGGGAGGGCATAACGATCCCTCTGATAAAACTCATTTGGTCTTGCCTGGAAGATTTAAAGAAGCAAAAAGCTGAAAAGAGACATGTTAAGACATAAAGGAAGTGCTGTGGTTTGAGTTTGTTACTCAGAGTGTAAGAGACTGTATAATAATGGCAAACAGGTGTGTTCCTGCTTCGGTCTCCTTCACACTTAATGCTGCATCTTTTTGTCTTGCTTTCCCATAATAGTCATTGATCACAGCACACCACTATTATTTAACAAGTCTAACATGCTCTGCGCCTCTTTGTTTCCCCCTTCAATGTGTTAGTCATGCTTCTTTGAGGGAAGAATTGTTCTGAAAGGCCAATCCCCCTCATGAGGCCTGGTAAATGTTGCCTTCCTTTGATAGCTAATCCTGATTCAAATGTTGATCCTGATAGTTCAAGTCACGGCTTAACATCCTTGTGAGTGTAGCTGCTGGATGGGAAAGCAATAGAGCTACTGTGAAATAAACTACTTCGGAGGTGCCACAGAATAGAACAGATGTTCTGGCCTCTTTTAATCCAAACACAATTTCATTGGGGAGGGGGGGGTTGTAGAGGGAGGTTGAGTAGGGAGGGGCATTGGGTCTGTTGACAGAAATGAGTGAAGAGCTCCAAATCTTTCTGAGGAAAATATTTGATTGAATATGGCATTTATAATTTCAGAAAAAGCAAAAGATTTAGGGAGAATTCTTGATGTGGTTTGAAAATTAGGAGATTAAAATGAGGTTTACAAATAAAAAGCTGGGGTTTATTAGTATCCTGCCACATACCACATGCATAAACCATATTGCAGGTCTAGGCCTGAATACAGAGTTCAGATCCATAAATGATTGACAGATGGACAGATGGACAAATGGATGGATGGATGGATGGATGGATGGATGGATGAATTGATAAATATAGAGCTGAAGGGGTTTCTCATGATAGACTAAGTGAATATAATTTCTGACCCTGAAATACTACTATTGGTGCATTTCAGAGACAAAAGTCAGAATTCCACTTCATTGTTCTCATCAACGGCAGGAAACATAAAACTTATGCCAAAAGTCTCCAACCTCATCTCTTCCCAGCAACGTGGGGGAAATGTCACGTTTGCTTTGTCCAGAGTAAGCCAAAGAACTGTTAATACTGGAAACTCTGGATAATCAACACATATCCAAGTGCCTAGAGTAACTTGGCTTCAATCTCAAGTTCACAAAGGCTGTCCGTTGACTAAGGCCTTAATCATTGGCTCTGACTTACTGTTGCCTCTATTTCTAAAGCCTTCACAGTTGCCCTCTTTTGAGGCCTCAATAACTGCCCGTTCCACATCAGTTATCATTTTATTATAAGCTTTCCTACTCACTAGATTTTTTTTATGTCTGCATGTCTCATCTTCTTAAGAGATGAATAGAGAATACAGTTAAATATAAAGAGTAAACAGCAATGTTTTGAACTCAAACTCCTTCATGCATTTTCTTTTCTTTTTTCTTTTTCTTTTATTTATTTGTGTGTGTGTGTGTGTGTGTGTGTGTGTGTGTGTGTGTGTGATATTGAGTGAGGTACTTAAATTCTCTGAACCTCAGTTTCTTCATGAGGTTGTGGTCAGGAATAAAAACTATGCCTATAAAATTCACAGAATAATTTTTGGCAATAGTAAGCCCTCAAATGTATTTGTTTTTGTTTTAAGGTATTTTTATAAGATATTTCCCTGTTATTTTTGCCTTCTATCTTCTATAACTTAGTATAAGGATAAGTACTTAACAGGTACTTGGACTCTTTTTATTTCCTATAGAAAGCATTTTTTTCTTCTTCCTACTATCTTCTTTAATAAACTGTGCTCTTTTAAAGAAAATATTTTTTAATACCTACACATAAACCTTGTGAATTAATATGTAGTAGTACTTTGGCTGTAACTTTCTCTTCCTATCCCCATGCCAGGTTGTTAAAACTAAATATTAGAATTGTGGGAGCCTACAATCCAGCAAATTAACAGAGCATAGAAGCATTCAACTCCAACAAACTTTGCCATTATGATCAATAATTAGCTCTAGATATCTGTCTTCAGCCTCTGTGGATTCACAACTAACACAGTTTTGATGCAATGATGATAGGAAGCACTGGAAGCCTCTGTAATCGTCTAATTTGCTTCTGTGTAGAGACATCCATGAAGCTTGGAAGCCAAGGGAAGCCACTTTCCCATATGGTTCACTTCTATATAGTTCATAGAGTCATTTATGGTTTCTTTAGCTTTCTCTTTAATTGATTCCTTATTCAGCAAATAGAACCAAGATACAATTAACCTTGTGAATAGTTCTTTACAGGGGTACATATTCACATTTGATTGGGCCTGAGTTGGGTCACTCTCATTGACCTGAAGGTCAAAAAAAAAAAAAAAAAAAAAGAGTATGCTGGCTGCTTGTGGGTAAGTAATATTGAATTAAATCTCTTCGGAGACTAGTTTAAAGCCCAGAAAAGTCTTCTGGCTTAAACAGTGAGAGATAATTGGAGTGTCTTGTGGCATCAAGTGTGTGAGTGCAAACTAATATTTTGGTGTGATTGCTGAATGTTTTTAAAGGATTCCCATTGAAAGTCAGTTCAGTTTACATACAAGCCTCACAGTTATCTACCGGGAACAGTTGCAAGTAGAAGTTACAGCACCAATTACTAGAATATGAAGATCAGGTCGTATTTTCAGAACACTTTACACACATACCTTCATGAGTCAGAATGTTTCAAAAGTTAAATGCCTTCTGAAGAAATACATTTAACTGAAATTCCTTAGAACAACATTTCCATTTTTTCTTGTTTTGAAGATGAGGATTTCCTTCTCTTTTGCTGAAGAATAAGTTCTACAATTTGGAATTTGTAGTCCAGGAAAATGAAGGGTAAGCGGAATAATTGTAAAAAATGTGGCATAAAGTTGTCTGTGAATCCGAATGGCTCTCTTGAAGCTTTTAGCCCCAAGGAGTCACTCACATTGTTTTTTCCTATACTCTGGGCCTTGATGAATCTTGATGAATGGTTTCAATTTGTTAAAAGAGATAGTTTCTCTTGTCATTTTCTTGATGCCTCTATGTAGGAACATCCATAAAGCTTGGAAGCCAAAGGAGGCCTATTTCCCATATGGCTTAAAATATTAAAATATTTTAATTTTAAAATAGTTATATTTCTCAAGATAACACTGTATACACACTGAACTCAGAAAGGACCATCCCTAAATCCATTTATTTTCTCATATCTCATACTATTAAATAAAACCTAGAAGATGAGTTTTTACATGGTTTCAGAGGGGGATGTTTGGTACCCAGACATGTTTTATCCATTAGATATTGTAGGCTGGGTGCTTGTGGCCTATAACCCACCAAGGGACTTAAAATGTGCTTGAAATCTGAAAAAAAAAAAAAAAAGTTTCAAAATATGACCAAAAAACTTGAATTTTAAGTCAATATATATTTAATGTCCATAAAAATAGCATGTCAACCTCATTAACTGTTTAGTAGCCTCAAAATATCATAATATTTAAAACCATTGCAGGTTAGATAGCCTCATTTGATCAAAATTATAAAAAAATAATTCTTTAGCAATTAAAAAAGAAAACTGTTACTGTTAAATGTGGGTACATGTTACTATTTTCAATATGATATTAAGGTAGTGCCTCCAAAAATAAGAGCACCTCTAGTGTCTTAGTCTGCCTGGTCTACTGTGACAAATACCACACAATAAGTTGGCCTAAAAACAGGAATTTATTGTCTCATGGTTTTGGCGGCTAGAAGTCCAACACCCAAGATCAAGGTATTGGCCAGGCTGGCTGTCTCCCAGAGTCTGTAGTTTTCCAGCACTCCTCCATCACATAGCAACATCTCTCTCTTTGTATCCGCTCCTCTGCTTTCTGCTGACTTCTGGCTTCTACCAACTTTTGCATCTGAACTTCCTTTGCTTACAAGTATCTCAGTCATATGTATTAAGGCTCACACTGATTCAATCTGGCGTCATCCAAATAGAATCTTCAAAGATCCTATTCACAAATAAGTCGACATCTTAACTAAGAATATCTCCAAAGGTCCTATTTACAAATGGGTTTATACCTGCAGAAACGCGGATTAAGGCTGAACATGACTTTTGTGGGGTACATAATTCAATCCCCAACAAATAGTCTCTAAGAAAGTGGCCCTCTTGGTCCTCAGCAAATGGTGATGTTCTTTATTTACCTCTTAGCACAAAATGTTTTATTATAATAAGTTGTTAAGTCCTTACTATATTCATAGGATTATGCTAGACGCAAGGAATTCTTTGATAAACCCAACAGGTTCTCTTCTCTTATTCATGTCACTTTTCCCAGTATAGGTGAAAAGAAAACATTACATTATTTCTCCAATTTGATTAATTTAAACCCTATTTTATAGAAAAGATAAAAATAATTATAACTCCCAGATACAATAAATCAATTTAATTATAAAGTTACTCAAATATGTACAAAGCTAAAACAAAATTAAACAAAGAGTATTTATCTCTTGGGCAATTAAAAAGCAAACAAAATATTAAAAATAATTTTATCTCTTATCACCTTTGTTTCCTTACTATATGAAATCTTCCTTGCATGCCACTGTAAAGAGTTCATTAGATCTTCACTTGGTAGAAATCCATCATTTACATATTAAGTCTGCCCCATGCTCTTTTCTGATTAGCACACACCAATAAAAATAGTCTGACATCTCCAACATGATTAAAAATGCAAATGTGAACTTCAGCATTTAAATAGTCCCGTAGTACTTAGTTGTAAATGCTCAACCAGATGATTCCAAATATGCTTGTTTTTCTCTTTCTGGATTATTGTTGAAATGAAAACATAAACTTAAAATTTTTCAAATAGAATTCCAAGTCCACCACCACCCCTTCCCCCACTGGGCCCTTCCTGCCCTACTTGAACCCCACGCCCTTTGGCCTAAGCCCCACGCCTGCGCCCCTTCCTGGTCACGGCGCCCAGGTGGCCCGCCTCCAGCGCTGCTGTCTGGAAAGAGTGCCAAGGGGCTGGGGGCAGCCCCGAAGACCCCAGAGCAGCTCCGACGCGCCCTCAGGTGCGTGCAGGTGACCACCAGGAAGGAATGGAGGGGTGCTCTTGTGCCTGGCTGTGCTTAGGTGGATGCTGTGAAGTGGCAGTGCCCGCGTGCTTCCCAGGTAACCAGAAATGCCCTGAAATACAGGATTTTGCTTTAAAAAAAAAATTTTTTTTCAAGTCACCCTTCAAGAATACAAAGGTGTTTTCGTTTGCCAAAAGGCTGCCAATACAAAATACCAGAAATTTGTTGGCTTTTATAATGGAGATTTATTTGGGGTAAAAACTTACAGTTTCAAGGACATTTACTGTCCAAATCAAAGCATCAGCAGAGATGCTTTCTCACCAAATTCAGCTACTGTTGATCCTGGAGTTATTGTCACATAGTGAAGCAAAATGGCTGCCCATCTCTGCTGAGGCCTCTGCCTTCCTTTTCAGAATCTACCATCTCTTGAAGCTCAGCCGTGAGCAACCAGACATGCGGCATGTTTCTTTCTGGGCCTCATCTCTTTAAACCTCTTAGGGGCTTCTGTTTTACTGCAGTCCTTTCTCTCACATTGCAGATTCAAATACGCCGGCTTTCTTTTTCTGTGTTTGTCCATGTGAGTCCATTTATATAAGACCCAGCAAGGAGCGGGGGACTCCACCTGAGTTAGGCCTACTGATGTAGTCCAATCAAAAGCCTTAAAACAATCTTCTCAAATAATCTAATTAAAGTCCCTTCAACTGAATTTAATGAAATCAAAAAGTATCACACCCTGAGGAAAAGATTAGTTTACAAACATAATCTTTATCTTTTGGGGATTCATAAAATAATCTCAAACTGCAACAAAAGGGGATCCAAGTTTGGGAAACCCTAAGTAATATTGCAATGTGAGAAGAGGCATAAAACACCCGCATGTGCACACACACATACACACACACACAAATGATATTGGAATATAAGAGGGGCAATTTATTCTGCTGAAGGGGACCAAGGAAGGCTTCAGAGAGAAGAGTGTTAACATTTTAGTTGGACTTTGTTAGGTAAGTATTAAATGCTGATGATGTAAATGTTTGTTTGTTGCATGAGCAGGAAACATCCCAACTGAAGGAATAACCAAGCAAAGACCAAGACATGAAAGAGTATGGCATGTCTGGGGGAGAAACATGTACCATATTTGGGAGAGTAGCTGGAGATGGAACTAGAAAAGGTAGAATGGGCACAATGTAAGGAGGGTTTTGATTGCCATATCGAAGGATTTTGAGCTTTTTATTTAAAAGCATTGTGGCATCATCTAAGATTAACAAGTCAAAAAGAAAAGGTTTTAGAAATGCACTGAAAATGAGCTACATAGTGACAGGTTTTATAGCAAAGAAAACAATAACTGTTATCAGAAGTTACAAATAAACCTAAATGATTTCCCAAGGCCAAAGTAAAATTTGCTTAAATGCAATTACTTTGTGAGATGTTCAGGAAATAATGAAAATACTTTCTTCTTAAGCAAGGACTAAAATTATAAAAGAAACTTTTTGATTGCTATGCTATCAATTTTTTTAAAAAAATATAAACAGTACCCACATAAAAACCTCTTTAATTTAATTTAAATGAGGGAGATGGAGTTTCAAATAAAAAGGACTGAGAAGAAAAGCCTCCTCATGTTTTTAAATAATTTCAAGGGAAAGGAGATCACTGGAGTACAGGGATGGAAGGATAAAGAACCCAACATTTTAAGATTCCCAATGCTGTTTTTCTCCCCACTGAGTATGAAGCATGCTTCCTTCAAGAATAGAAGTGAGAAGATCCATCTTTTCATGACGAACCAAGCTGATAAAAGTACAGGCATGGGAACTAAGGTGGGGGTCGTAATAGATTGATTTTGGTTACCACTTTAATTGGAAAGAGAAAATAAAAGATGATTCTCACTCATTCTCCTGTATGATGAGCCATCATTAAAAACACTTTGCTATCCCACTTTCCTGGATTTTCACAGATGGTATAAATTTACCATTTCAAAATTAGGCACTAATGAACTTCCCCCTCAAATGATTGCTCCTCTTCCTGTATTTTCTGAATTAGTGAAAGGCAAGCTTCTTCCCCATCTGACACTCTCCCAGGTGCTGAAACTATAACTCTGGAAGCCATCTTAGAATCTTTTCTCTCATCCAGTTATTTTCCAAATATTCTTGCTTCCACCTCTTCAATATTTATAGAATCTACCCATTCTTCACTACACTCCCTGCAAGTAACTGCCCCCATTTAATTCCTTATTATCTCCAGCCCCTATTCTTGCAATATTCGTCTCTCCAATCTTACTTCCTTTTCAGTTCATCTTTCCCAGACCTACCATAATACTATTTATATATAAAAACAAATAATTCTTTTGTAATTCACAAGAGTATATTTGCTCTAAATATCGACTATAGCATTTACCAGCTGAGAGGAGTGAAACAATATTATTTAGCCTCCGTGCTCAGTTTCCCTCACAGTAAAGTTGGACGATTAAATAACACATAGCACAATGCATGGTACATAGTAAATGCTCAAAAATAGTATTGTTATCCTCATTCTTTTCCCTCAGGCTCCCCATCTCCATCTTAAGAAAAGCCAACATGATAGTAATTTGTAATCTGGTGGCCACTTACTTTTCAAGTCTTATCTTTCTCCTAAGACATAAAGAAGCAGGGGATCCAGGCAGGGAGGAACTTACATTTCCTTGAATGAACCACACTTTCTCATCCCTTTAGGCTTTCTAATCCTTCCAGGCTTTTGCACATGCTCTTCTCTTTGAGTCAAATGCCTTTCTCTCCTGTCAGCACTTATTTGGTTTCTAATTTCCTTCTTAGATCATAGCAATGGGTACTCTCTTAGAGAGCAGTTCCTGGACCAGGAGTATGGTCCTAATTCTATACTCTGCAAGAATATACTTTGCAATGCCTTATGTACACCTCTATCATGACAGTTATTACACTGTTTAGTTTTTATTTGTCTCATCAACCTGACTGAACTGCCTAAGGCCAGGAATCTAGAATTTATTCATTTTTAAAATCTCAGGATGTAGGCCAAATGTATATTGAGTGAAAATGGCATGAATTACTTCAATGGCAGTCCAAAATTTCAGGAAATTCTAAGAAGTCTCTCTGTGGAAAATCAACCCATATCTGTGATAGACTGTAATTCATTTATACAATTCAAAACTGTAAAATTGATTAGCATGAATGTGCTATTTTAAATTGAACCCAGTTTTTTTTTTATTTTGCCTGTTTTCAAAACTTAAGTCTCTAAATGGCACGCTGGACACAGTTTGTAGTATGAACTAGTCAAGGATAACTGACAAAACACATAGTTTTTAAATGAGAAACACAGGCATACTTTTCAGAAAGATAGAGCCACAAAATATTTGAACATAAAGGAAATTTAGATTACAGGTTTCTTAGACACCAGATAAAAAAACTAAAATGTTCTGGTAACTGGAATAATTGAGATTAGGTAAACTAATTCCACAGTTCTTTCTCAAAATGATCTACTATTTCTTTGGTTCAGTTTACAAAATAATTTTTCAGTTTCAAAGAAAGCATTGTACTGATATTGGCAGGGGAAACCATTGGGAATTTTAATCAAATTGTGGAAAAGAAATTACTATGATGATGCGTCTCCTCTTATCCAGTATATTAAATTTCTGTTTTCCATTTTTCTTCCATTCTTCTTGGCTAATCAAATTTTTTTCTAGTGCTCTTTTCCTATTTTTTTCAAACTGCAGGGTTCAGTGGAATCCCCCAAATAGTCTATACCCTGAGGAACTTATTTTCTTCTAAAAGAAAAGGCCCTGAGTTAAAATTGGGACACTGGCATTGCTCTGCAGTCACAAAATAATTCCCTCGGTAATGCGGAAATCATTAGCGACCTTCTAAAGAGCATATGCTATAAAATGTGGCCTCAATTCTTTCTCTAGGGAAAAAGTTTAGCATGGAACCTTATATATTTATTATCCTAGGAATCTGCAATCTCTCTGTCTTTTAGTTCTCTCTCCATCTGGAGGACAATCCTCTGTACCATGTGCTTCCAATAATAAGGAATCCATCTCTCACTTCACAGCTAGGTAGGTGACTCAGGCCTGGCCATGTAGAGCCTCATAATCTCCTAAACCCTAACCCTAGTTACTGGTTCAGTGCCAATAAGAGTCAGTGAACTTTTATTGGAGCTTGTGGAATATTATATTTTATCACTCTGCTTATTATGAGAATGCAAGCAATCTGGAGAAGGTGCAGCCAACTTGCCACCATGAGAGAAGAGTCTGAATGAAAAGAGAGCTAATTATTATGTCACTGAGACAAGGAGAGACAGAAACCAGGTCTTGTTGAACCTTTCCATCAGCTCATTCTGGAGTCAATGTAGCCCCTTGAATTTTCAGTTTTACAAGTCAACAGATGTTAGGTTTTCTGTTGGTTACAACGAAAGGAATTCACACTGATACATGAGTATTTCGTAGTTGCAAACGTTCTACAACCTTGGAACATGTTAAGAGTCACTCAGAAAACTCGTTTAAAAGATTCACAGTCTTCAAACACAGAGACTTATTTAGTACTGACCATGGTAGGGTTAGAATGGGAGAGAAGAAGGGAGAAAATGTTTAGGTTCTACCTTTTTAAGAAGCATCTTCAGTGATTCTGTTGCTGATAATGTACACACAATACATTGGGAAAATTTAGTTCGTTCTCACCTGATTTTATATTCCGAGTTTACCAAAAGCTCTACTGATTGAATGTTTTATACTAATATCAAGACCCAATGAAAAGCACCTTGAGTTTCTGGCCCTTAATCATTTACTTTCTGAATTTTGAGATAGTATCACCCCACCTCTAAAAGGAGTTTGGGAAAATAAAATGTGCCAGGAGCTCTATCATAAGTTATAAAAATCAACTTCACTTTTAATAATTTAATTTAAAGATTTTTAGTTATTTATTTAGCAAAGGAAGGGAGGAAGGGAGGGAGGAAGGGAGGAAGGGAGGGAGGATTTGAGTAAGAATGAAGGAAACTATTGATCATCCATTATGTTAACTATTGAACCTACTGAGAAAGACAGAAAACTACTTTTCCCGTAATTTTACTCTGCTAAATTTTACTTAATTAATTCAAAAATTTGGTGAATGAATATTTATGGAATACTAGCTATGCTCCAGACATTGTACTAGAAATAAAAAAAAAGATAAACTCACACATTGCTGCCCTCAAATAGTTCACAAGCTAAAAGAGAAGTGCAAAATATACTCAATGACTGGCATATTTGTATTCAACACTATGCTAGATATTTGGGGTTACAAAATGGGACTTTATAATAGAAATGTACATCTTCTTATAATGACACTTAAAGGCATATTAAATGAATGATTCAAATAGTTATTAATAAGGCAAATTTTAGAGAACTAAGAAATTAAGGAGTAAAAGGATAAATCATTACAGAATTCTGATTTATCTCAAGTGATCATTTCAAAGGATAAAAACACATAAAAAGTAATATCTCTACATTGGTTTCGAGAAGGAGAGCAACCTGAAACATGTTTAATATAATCCATTGACCTAACTCTATGCCTTGAAAAAGTAATTTGAGTTATAATTGTTGGTCTGCTATTTACATAAGCATAGTATGTGTGGTGTCAAGAAATTGTGAAAACAGCATTCTGGTGATGTACTCTTTGAATATGCATAATGGCAACTAATGGAATTAACTTTGCATCATCATTCTCAATGTAGGAAAGAGAATTCTATTTGGGGAAAAAAAAAAAAAAACACTGAGCAAGTTGCTAACACCTGTAGACCTCAGGTTCCTCATTTGAAAAAATAATGAACTTTATTGAATAGGGCATTTAAAATGTTCATCATTCCTCTGTGTAAATCCATATTTCCATCTGATGTTATTTTCCTTTTACCTGAGGACTTCCTTTATAATTTCATGTAGTGTGGGTCTTCTGATGATGAATTATTTCAGTGTTTGTATGCTTAGAATTCTTTATTTCATCTTTTTTTTTCAAAAGATATTTTTGCTATATAAAGATTCTAGGTTGACAATTTTTTCAGTATTTCAAAGCTATCACTCCAGTGTCTTCTTACTTGTGTTCTTTCCAACAAGAAATCTACCATAGTCTTTATAGTTTTTTTCTCTGTAGGTAATATGTATTTTTTTTTCTGGCTGATTTTAAGATATTTTTTCTTTGTCACTGGAAGTTAGAATTTTTTATGAACTTTATTTTTAGAGAAGTATTAGATTACAGAAAAGTTACATCAAGAGTATAGGGGGGGAAGCAGATGTGACTCAAGCAACTGAGCCGCCACCTATCTCACGGGAGGTCCCAGTTTCAGTTCCCAGTGCCTCCTAAAGAAGATGAGCAATACAGTGAGCTGACGCAATGGGCTGGCGCAGTAAGCTGATGCAACAAGATGATGCAACAAAGAGACACAAGGAGGAAAACACAATGAGAGACACAACAAAGCAGGGAGCAGAGATGGCTCAAGCAATTAGGCACCTCCCTCCCACATGGGAGGTCCCAGGTTTCGTTCTTGTGCCTCCAAAAATAAGAAGAGCACACAGCGAACAGACACAGCAAGTGGAAACAATGAGGTGGGGGAGAAATAAATAATTAATTTAAAAAAAAAGTATAGGGGAGTGGAGCTGGTGTAGTTCAGTGGTTGAGCACCTGCTTTGCATGTATGAGGTCCTGGGTTCAATCCCTGGTACTTCATTAAAAAAAAAAAAAGTATAGAGGATTCCCACATAACCCAACCCCTCCCCTGCCCATATTTTCACCTATTAATAAATTAGTGTTTTTAGATTTGTTATAATTGATGAACCAATATTGAAGCAGTACTGCTAGCCAAGGTGTATAGTTTACATTATGGTTTACACTTTGCACTGTATAGTTTTATAGGTTTTGACAAAATGTATAATGGCCTGTATCTGCCATTGCAATATCATGCAGAACAATTCCAATGCCCTAAAAATGCCTATGTTCCACCTATTCTTCCTTTCCTCTCCCCTCAGAACTTCTGGTAACCACTATCTTTATATTAATGTTGCAAGTTATGCCATTACTACAATACTAACGTTCCTTCTTTATGTTTATTTATTCCTCAATTCTGAGACTTTTGGGATGATGTTGCCCACTCTGCTTCAGATTGGGGCTGGGGTGGCTTGTATCTTATGAGGCAGATGGAAGAAACTGTTTTACTTGCAGTTGTAGATACTCTTCTGTTTTTAGGATGGGTGTTGACCACCATCATCATTTTGTTAGTTGTCATGGGTGAGTCTAATTGACTGGAGAGTAAGTATTGGCCACAACACTGCTGAGATCCAGGGCTCAACTGGCATATGAAAAGACTGCATATTTAAGTTAATGGGACAAATATTTAATGGGCATAGTGTTAAATATAGGTTCAAATAAAAGAGGTATAAGAATCATGAATAGGGAAATGATAAATGAGTTTAACTATGTTATATTGGAGAAACAGTTTATTGTACATTCCAAGGTAAGGCCCACCAATGGGATGCTGTTTGCATGGGGTCGTGTGCCTTCCCTATAGTGTCCAGATGACTCTAATCCCATGGGGGCACCCCTATTTGATGCTTTGTTTACTATGGCAGTTAGTGAGATCTGCCTGAGACGTGCATAAGCATAACCTCTGGAATAACCTCTGGACTCACTTTGAAATCTCTTAGCTGTAAAACCTCCTTTGTATTTGATGTT
>JAQZBX010027046.1:0-28603 GCA_029593785.1 Cabassous unicinctus
AAAAAAAAAAAAAAAAAAAATTCCTTTTCCGCAAACCTTCTGCACTTTCTGTATTCACCAGCTTTTGTCCCACATTTTCCTCTTTCTTAATAACCAGTCATTTTATCTTAGGACAAAATTACTTTTTTTTTCCTTAATAAAAAGAAGAAACACATTCTATATATCTTACATAAGTTACCAAAGTGATTTTTGGAAACTGTCTCCAAGAAAACCTCTTACAACATAAAATTACCATAAAAATTAAACAAACGTGTCAGAATAATGATTCTATTTGGTTATATGCAAACATAACTTTTAAAAATTTTAAATATCTAGTAGCATGCAACACTAGAGCACTGATAGCTTATAGGGATGTTTTTCAGAAATATAGGCTTTCTTTAGTTTTCTATTTATCAGTATTTCAGTGAGATACATTATGAAACATTTGCAAGGACACATTTCTGAAACAGTTTTCTGGAGGCAAGTTGGCAGAGGAGGCTGGTTGGGCTAAACCATGACTGAACTGCAGGCTTACAAAGCAGCCAGAATTTTTCTATTTTTTTTTTTCCTTTTTTACTCTCATAGAGTTTTCCAGTTCAAAAGTTACTAAGCTTTAACAGCACCAATTTCATTAATGTGGCTATCCAGGTCCAATTAGAATTAACATGGAAAGGAGAACAGAGAACATTAATGTTGCTAAGTTTGCTAAGTTTCTCCACTTCTCCAGCAGTTAAACTAATTCCATCAACCCACTAGCTCACAGTTGCAACACCCAAGAGGCAGGGGATTTGCTGAGTTGCTGCCAGAATGTCTTCCCTATCTCAACTCTGTATCAGAATATTTTCTTACAAGCATGGTTTCACTGACAAGTGCCCTGTTTAGCACTACTGCTTGTGCAGGATGTGGGATGTTGTATCTGTGATTTAGCCTTCCTTTGCACAAGTGTTCTAACATTAAGATTTAAAAATTCTTCTATAGTTGCTACATCTGGTTCTGAGGGGTTCCAGGTCTTAGGATCCCAATTGCTGTGTAGCAGTCTGGCATTGTTTATGAATTCCAAAAATAGATATTGGATTATGTTTGTAAACTGGTCTGTTCCTCTGGGCATGATTAAATTATGATTAGGGCTTTGATTGGGCCACATCAGACATTGTGTCTCCACCCACCAAGAGGGCAGGGACTCAGAGTAAAGACATAGCAGAGGGCAGAGTTTGGAGTTTTTGAATGCTGGAGCCCTGAAAAGAAAACACACAAGAGAAGCAGGTATGTGAGGAAAGACAGAAGGCTCCATTAGACACGGCAGAGGCCCGTTCACCTGATAGTTTACAGCTGGCCTTGTGCATAGAGCAAAGCAGCAGAGTCCGAAGAAACACGCCCCAGGAGAGAGACAAGACTTATCCCAGCCTACAGCTGATATTAGAAGAAGCTGAGACCATGGAGCCTTAAGAGGAAGAGGATGCCCGAACCCTTGCAGATGTCAGCAGCCATCTTGCTCCAATACGTGGCAAGAGACTTTGGTGAGGGATGTAATTTACACTTTATGGCCTGGTAACTGTACGCTTCTACCCCAAATAAATACCCTTTATAAAGACCAACAGATTTCTGGTATTTTGCATCAGCACCCCTTTGGCTGACTAATATACCTTCTTAGCTAAGATAGCCCATACCTGAGGTCTGGGTTTTTTATGACCTCCTAATTTTAAAAACCAACAGGCCAATATTTCCATATTTTCTTCCTTTTTATCTAGTTGCTCAGAGAGACCTGTCACTAAGGCAGAGGTAGAAGTTCACAAATTCTGTTCTAGCTGTAACTCTTCCTTCAAATGGCGGATTTCTTCATCTTTCTCTAGACAATCTGCTATAGCTAACCATACTGGCCATAACAATGGCCAGCCAATCGCTGTAGCAGCGTGCCTGCTATCTTTACTAAACTTCATAAACTTTTGTTTTTGCAGCACACGCTCTACTCCCATTGACATTTTCAGGGTGTCCCCGTAGTTCCACAACAGAAAAGCAAGTGGGTGACCCCACCCCAGCTGAAGTCTGCAGGCCACCCTGGAATATCTCCTGTGGATTCCCCGCCCCTGCTCATGCTTTAGTCTAATGTATCCTGCAGACTACGCCAACTGTTCCAAGTATAGCAGGAAGCTGTGTAAAATGACAGCTTCCCACCAAATTGAGAAGTATACATCAGACCAAAGACGACTCAGACAAGTCCAGCTTGGCAAGCACAAGAGCATTTAATAGGGGGCTTACGTGGGGAAGTTCTTCACATAGTGGTAGATCCAAGCCTGGTTGTGGCCTAAATCCTCTCTGTGGCAGCAGAGAGAGAGCATGGCACTTCCAAGGTGCAAGCCACCCTCTCTCTCTCATTAAGTGCAGCTGCTCTGCTACCTGCTTTAGCACAGCCAGTAGACCTGCCAAGAGTTTTTAGGGTGTCCTCATATTCTCTCAGTGGTCTCCACTCATCCAGGAGGGCAGCCACTCAGAGGTGTCCACATGGACATTATAGGCCAACCCAGGATATCCCCTGTGGATTCTCCTTTCCCTGAGCTCATGCCCGCTACTAGCGGCGGTCCTTCAGTGTCCTGGCTGGCTCACCAATTGTTCCAACCCAACTCCTGAAGGGCACGAGTTGGGGCAGCCACGAGACCAAAGATTGCACTTGGCACTGAGTCAGACATGAGCTTTATTGGGACTTATATACAGGAGAGTGTCTCCAGTGGCAGCAGGCCGGAGAAAGAAGGTAGCGTTCCTCAAAGAAGCGGGAAAATAAAGGGCAATATAAATGGTTTCAAAACAAAGACATTCCATAGGGTATGAGAACATGAGTTTCTGCTAGTTACATGATGTGCACTCATGGGGGGAGCATGATGAAAAGGTGCAGGGCTCAGGACAGATAATCAAGGACTGGACATTCACAGTGTTTCCCAGCAGGGAAGAAGCTATACTTTCACAGTAACTACATAAAACGAACATTTATAATGTTTAGTCAGTAAGGCTGAAGTTATCTCTTTCTATTGATATGAATGGGGTTAAACAGCTCACAGAATAGATTTCCTGGTAGAGAAGTCTAAGCATACTTTATCAGTCATAAGCTCACAGTTATTTCTCAAGGCTTGCTGTGTAACAATGAAATACTGACTAAAAGGGGAAAGAACTGGAAGAGTTGTGAGAAAAATTGCAAAGCCATACATATATGCTACAGCAGCTCTCTGACTAGGCCTCTTCTCCACCCTAGTCAGGACTTAACCTGGATATTCCAGGGTGAGTGAGTCCTTACCATTTAAAAAAAGAAAAAAAAAAAAGAAAAAAGAAAAAAAAAATTAAAATGAAAGGAAGCTCAGATCCCCTAGTAGAAAGGGGAAAAGTATGACTCTTCTAAGAATGTTACCCTTCAGATTCAAGTTGGTGCTCTATTCTGCCTTCCCTTTATTCCTTTATTCCAGTCTCCCCAAAATAAAAGATGGGAACAAAAGAGGAACTGGGAACAGAAGGGGAGTACTCACCATCACTGCCAGCTGCCTATAGGCCTTCTTCAGTTCAACATCTGATGCTGTGGCTTCAACCCCCAGCACATGGAAAGGGTTTAGCTCATCCTCAGGAACCCCAGCCATAGTCAAGAGTCGAGCCACTTCCTCTTCAGGCTGGCAATAACGCCCACTAGCTACAGGTGCATTCCCCTGCCTTTTAGTCCTCTGCTTGACCCAAGGCAAATCCATCCAGCCCCAATGAACAATTCTTACCAGCTGCTGCCATGGCCTGCTATCTTTCAGCAGAGTCAGGCTACGCTGTAAGGCAGGAGAATCCAGCCAAGATAAGAGCCAGGTAACCTTGCCCCTCCAGCCTAACCGGTCACCCAGTCCCACCAGAAACTGCCAGCCTAATTGTAGACAGCCCAATGAGAGGGCCAAAGCCAGGAGCAGCAAAGCACCCAGAAGCCTAAGAAAACGGGTAAATAGGCCTGTCCCATAGCAAAACCCCTGGCTCAGAAATTGGAACATAACGTGGGCCCAGGCCCCCAATCGTCCAGCCCAGACTCCCACCCAAACTCGAAAAAGGTCCAGATCACTGCCTTTCAGCTGCCTGCATGCATAGATGAGATGCCCGCAAGTTTCCACGTACTCTCCCACCAATACCAGCAGTTCAATCAACCACCAGAAGCCTGTCTGTCCAAGCTGACATAATTCCTCTGCTCCCCACAATCCCAGTACTCTGCGCCTATCTGCCTGACTTCGTTTCCGGCCCAGCCGATGTCGACCAGGGGACCGGGGATCTCTGCGTCCACTCTCTCGAGCATCATCCTTTGTTGGAAAGCGGTGCCGCTGTCTCCGGGGTGGTGGTTTCTTTCCACTGGACACACGTGAAAAATCAGTGGGGAACTTAAGAGGTTCCTCATCATCATATCCCTCTTCCAACTCTTCATCTTCTCCCAAGGCTGGAGAAGTACAGTGGTGGCAAAAGTTTCTAGAAGGGCTCTCTCCTCCCTCAGAATAAGGTCCTTCAGGGATTCCAGTGGTTCCTTGGCAGTTGCAAGCAGGTGGAATGGAAAGAAAAGAAGGGTTCCCATCCTCCTGGTATCCAATTTCATTCTCTCTTGGGAGTTCCTGGTCCACTCCTGACTCTTCTGAAGATACCTCACTCTGATCAGGATATTCTCCATCCTTGGGAGGTCCTGGACCCCTTGGAAGGCCATGGCTTGGATCCGACCAGTGAGCTGGGTTTGGGGGCTGGGTATACTTAGGATCAGAGTGCTCCGTGAAGCAATGAGTACCATTAAGACTAGTCCCCACTGAGTCCCTGAGTTCTGAGAATGAAAGTATGTCTGGGTCCACGGAGGATCCTAAAGTCCTGAGGGAAGCACCACCACCGTGGTGGGCTCCACACAACCCTCTTCCTCCGGGGTGCTTCTGGGCCATGACCCCGGGGCTTTCTGAGAGTTTTAGGTCACAGCCATCATGGTAAGTTCTGATGCCTGTAACAAAGGTGTCAAGGTGGCAATGGTCAAGGGGTAGATAACTTTAAATCGAGTATATACTTAATGCACCCACCCTCCCTCATCTTCCCAAGTTCTTTGGGGGCATTCATTACGCTTAGCAAAAAGTCAGCATTAGACGAACCAAAACCTGGTCCCTCCCCGCCCCTCCAATTCCCCTTAGTTTTTTTTCTTTCCCCACAAAGTTACAATCCTAAATCAGGGAAAGAGAGGTGCCACAAAGGGTGTGGTCCTCGTGTCACTCTAAGGAAATGGGAAAAACAGACGGAAGGCGGGGTGGTGGGGGGGAACCGCAGGCCGCGAGAAAGGGGTGGGGACTGTGCAACCCTAAAGGAAAACCTGAGGGCGGCGCTTGGGGCTGCCCCAGAGGGAGACAACCAGGGAACCCTTGGGCTGGGTGGAAGGGGCGAAGATAACGTACCGAAGAACGACGGTAACTCCTCCCCCCGGAGCAGCTGGACCTGAGGCCAGGGGGAGCTACAAGAGCAGCTCCCCCGGCTCCGCCTCCCGCTCCCGCTCTGCTTCCGCCTTCCGACCCCACCGCGGCTGCCGACCTGCGCCTACTTCCACTTCCGGGGTCACCGGGGAAGAGACGGGAAGGAAAAGAAAAAGCGGTTGGCCGTGGCGCGAGCCGGTCCTGGTGACGTACTGGCCACGCCCCTTAGAGGGGCCTCCGCTGCTGCCCTCCGCGTGCTGGAATGGGATCTCAGCAGGTTGCACGGCTGGAAGCGTAGCAAGTGGGCTCTGTAACAAAGCCGGCGGATGGGGCAGATTCTCAGGGTTCCTCTGGCTGTATTCCTGAGCTCTGTCGAGGCTGCGAGATAGAGGAGAGCCACCGAGCCACAGTCTGTTTCCCTTGCAGACAAAACCAGGGAGTGCAGAGGAGACACCACCCTAATTTCTTTCCTGCAGTCAGCAGCCGAGAACAGAGGTCCCTTTTGAATCCTTCCTAGGTGGAGCGGAGGGGTGGGTGCTCCCGGCTAGCTACCGCCCTGGCTTCCCAGCGCTGAGCCTCCTTTCTAGGCAATCCTCGGGTCTCCCCAGCGCCTGTCCCAGCCGGCGAGCTGCCTCCTATAACTGCAGGCTCCCACAGCCCAGATCCGCCCCCTCTGGACGCGGCTCTCAGGCCCTGTCGCGGGGCAGGGCCGGGATACTGGGGCGGGGGGAGGTTAGTTCTTCTGGGCCTAAGGCCGAAGCCGAGTGCCAGAAAACACCGCACTCATTTGCGAGCTGTTTTGCATCTCATTTGCATACCGAGCCGTTCGGTCGACACCGACGCGCGCCCCCCGCAGACCTTTAGTCCCCTCGCCTTCTGTCCACTCCTGTACACAAGCCTCTAGCTTCTTAAACCACTCCTGTTAGTGCCCCTTCCAGACAGCGCAAGTTTTCCCACCCAGGAGCCTTCCCGCCGGCGCCCTAGACCAGTAACAGCCCCTTCCCCGGGTTCCGGATCCCGACCACCCGGTTCTCCAGAAGACAATACTTCAATTCTCTGGGTAGTGGAAGAAACCAAGCCGGAGCTAGGGGGGACGCTGGGACCCCAGTTATGGCTTTGAGAGCTAAGAGTTGTCGAGTCAGCTCTTAAGGGTTCAGAGATCTTTTCCCAAACTTTTTGCGGTTCCTGCCCCAAGACCATTCCCTGCTGTTGGGGGCCTCTGGTTTCGGCGTAGAATTGTAGGCAATGTGGTTTCCCCCACACACACACGGGAAAGGGTTGGAGGGGCCCGCCCCGTGATGTCACCTCCCCCAACCCCCAACCCTGTCCCCTTCCTCCACCCCCCAAGCTGATTGCAGTTAGCTCCCGGGGCTTGGGCTCCGACTTGCAAGAGTTTAGGGGGCAACGAACAGAGTGGCCCTGGGGATGCCTACGCCCGACAGCCTCCCCGACGCCTAGGACTTCCAGGCAGGGATGCAGCTGGGGGTCTAGGGAAGCACTTCCATCCCTTCTGTCCTCAGCTCTGGCAGGGTGGTGAGTAATTAACACTTCCTCCCCAATTTTCCCTTGTTTAGGATCCCCAAACTAACTAGCGTATTGAGGGGAGTCCCAGGGATTCCCCAAGCGATCCCTCCAGCCTGATGAGCAAAAGAAAACAGCTGAAAGAACATGCATGCATCCAACCCACCCCACTCCCACAGTAACCCAAATGCCAGCCCCTCCTTGGTATTCTCCTTTCTGGAACTGCATTCATATCCCACTGGCAGCCCTGACACCCCTGGGGGAAGGGAGGAGTAGGAAAAGTCCCATCAGTGTCAGGAAGGGAAGAGCAGGAGTGGCTACCAGGATCTGAGATGTCTGTGGTCAAGGCCCCTGCTTACTCCTTGAGGGGCCTAGTGAGTTGGGCTGTAGCTAGATGCCCCTTCGCCCCCAACAACTCCATCTAGCATGGAGCTGAGGCTTCAAAACGCCCACAAAGTATGTGTGACTGTTTCTCCATGATTCCTTTTTACAAACTCTTTTGGTATCTGTTTTTTTCCTGCTCTTCCTCCCCTGGGGTTGGAACAGCTGTCGGTAGACCCTGCCATGACTCATTCTCTCCTCTTCCTCCTCCCTCTCTCCCCTTTATTAACCCTGCCCTTCCCAGTCCAGTGGAGTAGTACTGAGTACCAGCTGCAGATAGGACCACCTTTCTTTTCAGCTGGAACAGGTTGCTGGGGCTTTAGACCCCAGTACCACTATGTGGGTCTCCTGGGCCCCACCCCCCCACAGACCCAGGCCTCTCTACTCCCATCCTCACCCTGGAAAGCTGGGGGTGGGGGGTGGGGGGCAGGGAGTGTGCAGACAAAGGCTCATAAGCTTCTGAGATTTTCGTTTGTTTTACTTAGTGTCCTTGTTTCAGACAGAAGTGAAGAGACAGCCTGTTTCCCTCAACCTAATCTCATATATTTCTTGCTAGCCCACCAGGGCCATACTTCCTCCTGAAACTGACCTTTCTTCCAAAAGTCCTCAAGGTTCATGGGCACCTGAGTTCCTGCCCCCTACCACCTTACAGGTTTCCCAACCCCCTCAAGACATTCATGGATGGATGAGAGAAACTGACACTGACCTCCCCCTCTGTGAGCACCTCCTGTTCGGCTATGGAGGAAGGCTTGCTGCCCCTGGTCGTGACCTCTGACCCCAGGCCCTTTAACCAACAACTCCTAGAGCCTCCAGACCCAAGATGTGTCTTGGAACCCCAGAACAGTCCTGAACTGGCGCCTGCCCTGGTGTGTGCCCTTTGCTGCTGCTTTGGAATCATCTACTGCTGCTTCGGTGAGGCCAGGAGGGACAGCTGCCCAAGACATCACCCTCAAGGATGATGCTTTCTCCTTTGCTCCTGGGTCATCTCCTCTTCTCTATCAAGAGATGCCTACCTTCAGGGTGGCCCATACTTCTCTTGTCAGAACCTCTTCTTGGCCATCCCCCATGCCCATGCCCTCTGACTCTGGCCTCTGGAATCTATCATTTGCCTTTCTCTTGCCTCCTACCTCAAAACTTCACTCGTAAATTATCCTCCATGTTTAAGTCTTCTTCACTCTTCCCCTCTAACCTGAATCAGCCTGTGCTGATTTCTTACCATCTGCCATCCCTGGAAGGACTAGACGTTCTTTCCATACTCCCCTCCAAGCATCATTTCACCTCCTAATTTTCCCTCCCATCTCCTCATAGTTCCCAAAAGGCCCGCCTGCCCTCCCTGAGATTACCCCTTTCTGCCCCTCGCCTCGAGGTGCCTTGGTGTGCTGCTCCTGTTGTCTGCTCCTCTGGATAGCCACTGCTGTCCCTTCCAGTTCATCAGAGCCACCTGTAGACCCTTCCCACTTTTCTGCTTCTCAGTGTCTCCTGCCTCCCTTCCTAGGCTACCGCTGCTTTAAGGCAGTGATGTTTCTCTCGGGCCTGCTGTCAGGAGCGCTGGTGATCTTCCTGCTGTGCCACAAGGAGCGGGTGCTGGAGACACAGCTGAGCCTGGAGGTGAGCGCAGGCATCGCGCTGGGCATCGGACTCCTCTGCGGCCTGGTCACCATGCTGGTTCGCAGTGTTGGGCTCTTCCTGACCGGTCTCCTGCTAGGCCTGACCCTGGGTGCTGGGGTCCTGCTGGGCACTGAGCCCATCTACCAACCGCCTTCAGCCTGGGTGCCAGCTGGGAGCCTGGTGGGGCTGGCACTGTTGGGAGCCCTGCTCACTCTCCGGTGGCCACGCCCATTCACGGTTCTGGGCACAGCCTTGCTGGGTGCTGCGGTGCTGGTGGCCTGTGCTGACTACTTCCTGGAGGGGCTGGCTCTGGGCAGTCGGCTGAGCCAACGCCTGCAGGCCCTTCCAGCCCTTCTCCCTCTCTGCTGGTATAGCTGGGTCTTGCTGGGGGCCTGGCCAGCCCTGGGGGTCCTTGGGGCCCTGGCCCAGTGGAAGCTCATGGCTGAGGAACATGGAGGCCACGCCAATGGTGAGTTAGTGCCATGGTACAGAAGCTACCAACCTGTGCTCACTCATTTCCAGTTCCCAGACTTGAGGAGGGGAAAGGGAAAAATATACTTGAGGCAGGAAAGCAGGGATACACAAGGTGAGTGGGGCAGGGCATTGAAAGAAAGTTAGAGTTGGAGGAGCCAAAGGAGATCTGGACAAGAATGAGAAGAGAAATTATTGGGAGAAGCAGGGAAGAGTTGCTAGGGACTGTTAAGGAAGGAAAGGAGGAACTCGGGGAGGTCCAGGAGGAAAGAGCAGGACGATTTCAAAGAAGAGTTCCTTTTGGAACAACTGAGGGGAAGATGAGGCTTGAGGGAACCCTACCAGGGAGGTCAAATGGGTTTCTTTAGCATGTAAGTGTGTTTGGGGGTGGGATTCAGGGTCTAAAGAGGTTTCCCTGAGTCTGTATTGACCGCCCCCAAGCAGTGGTCTTAAGCCGCCAGCGAAGGCATCTCCATCTCCTTCGGATCCGTCAGCAAGAGGCCAAGTGGCACCGGACCCCCCCTGGTGTGGGCCTCTGTGAGGGCAGCTACCGGCGCCAGCTTTCCCCTACCACCCGGAGCCCTGCTGACAGTCTGGCTCCAGTGAGTGGGGCAGGCACCCTGAGGGGATGGGACAGAGGGCACGTGGGGGTGGTCAGGGTGGGAAGGGGGCTCTAACCCAGGCCCCTCCTTTGTCCTCTCTGCATTGTGCCACTCCAGAGTTTTCTGCAGAGCCTACGAGAGCGCCAACTGGGGCCAGGCACCCAGGCCACAACCCCCCCTACCATCCTGGACCTGGATTCTGACTGTGGTTCCACGGTACCCCTCACCACAGCCTCTGGTTCCACCCAGACCTGAGTGTAAACCTCCACTGAAACCCCCACCCCTAGCAAGGGGGCTGGGATCAGTAGGTGAGCAGGAGCTCACAAGACCCACACACAAAATCCCCCACCTCTTGGACTTGGGGATAGGATCTGTGCTCCAAATCAGCCCAGCTCTGTAGGGATATGTTTCAGGGACATATAGAAAGAAATATCGAGGGGAGGGAGGGAATGGAAGTATGAACACCTACTTCTGTCCAATACTAGAGGTGCCTTGGTCCCCAAAGAAACTGACTCTCTAATTCCCTCCAAACCAGAGAGGGCCCTTTTCCAAATCATCTCTCTTTTATACTACCCACCTCAGTGTGCCTCTCAGTGGTAAAATAAGGGGTTTTGGTTTTTTGGAGGACTTGTAGAAAATCAGGTAGCTTCCTAAAGCACTTCATAGCTTTTTGATGGGGAGAGGGGCACAGACAAGCCCCCAATGCCCAGGTCCCTCATTAGGGAGTAGTTGGGTTTCTGGTTAGCTTTCTCCCTGAACCCCACAGGCTTGAGCCCCTTCTCCTACCTCAGTTGGGGACACTGTACTCCATGGTGCTTCCCCTTCTATTAACCTGGGGAAGACCGCAGGGTGGTGCCTGGCTCAGAGCCTGACTCCACCTGAAGCTGGCTTCTTGCTCTGAGGAGTGAGCATTGGCCTGCATGCCAGAGTCTTGCCCTTTTGCCCAAAAGCCTGGTCTTCGGGGCTGGATGGCGAGCAAGTACCTTCGCATCCTCTCACTGTGGGTGATACTAATTTCCACCTTAACCAGAACTTTGCTCCAGCCACTAACCCACTCTAATGCTTCCTACCACCGGCCCTGCTGTTCAAGATCTGTTCCGTCGTTCCCCAGACAGCAAGAAGGAAGAGATATCCCTCCCCTGGGCAGCAAAGCTATGATGGGAGGGAGGAAGAACATGAGAGCATGTGAATAAAATGGCACTGAATACTGAACCAGGGAGTCTGGCCTCTGCTGTTGCTGCTCTTTTCTTTTCCTGTTCCTCAAAATAAAGAGCCGTATTGACAAAGCCTCTGTTCCGTAAAGATCTGATGGGGTACTCCTATCAATGTGGACTACTGTAAGAACTACCCACACAGCTAGTTACTCCTCTCTCATGAACATAGATTTAGCCTTTATTAAGCACAAATGTGCCAGACACTGTGCCAGGCACTTCACATATAGTATCTCATTTAATGCAACAACCCTGCAGGATTGGTATTAACCTTATTTTGCAAATGAGGAACCCAAGGCTCAAAGAGGTTGATTAACTTGCCCAAAGTCATAAGCAAGTAAATGCGATCCTCAAGAATTCCAAAGCCCTTGCTCATTCTACTGGCCAAGCTAGTCTTTTGTACATCATCTAGGAAGAATAGGACCCAGGCATCCAGCCTCCCAGCTGTTGCCTCCTGTCAGCTAAAGACCTGATTGACACCTTCCCTCCACCACTGTCCTCCAGAGAGTAGATGATGCAGCTGGAAGTGCTATCTAGGACAGGGAGAAAAAGGATGAGGTTGACCCACAGTCAGGGAGGCATTGGGAGAGAGCTGGGCATTGGTGGCTAGAGCTGGGGACCTTTAGAAGCCCACGTCTATGTCCTGTGGGACTGCCCCTGCTGCAGGCACAATCCTAGCGAGCAGACATGTGACTCAGGCCTTAGGCTGCTGGGAGAGTGACATTTCCAGGAAATGACAGGGTAAAGCCTGTGGCTGAGGCCATGCTGCCCATGATTGTATCTGTGGGGGAGAGGTCAGTGTTCAAGGTGGTATCCATGGGTGAGGAAATGGTGTCCACGGTTGTGCCTGTGGCTGAAGCAGTGGTGCCCCCACCAGCAGGGGTATGGTCTGGGGTCTGGGAACGACAGTGCATCCAATTCTGGGCGATATCCCTGGGATAGCCTTTCTCTACTTGAAGCTGCCGGTTGAGGCACCAGTAGTGCTTGCCCTTGAAGAAGCAGACGTGGCCATTCCGCCAACTCATAACAGCTGAGGGCTGGTTTGGCACTCCAGTGAACAAGCCCTTGATTGGTTTGGGGTAGCGGCTGAAGTCAGTTGGGGCCAACTCGTCCCACTGCCAGTACCCGGAACCCTGGGTGTAAGGTGGGGGGAAGAGGAGGATGAGGAGAGATCTTAGGGACCCGCAGAGGTCTGCCCCAGCCTACTCCATCTGCAAAAGATCTCCCTTCAAGAGCAAGTCTTTTCTTCTCAGTATGAGATATCCCACCCCCACCCCTGAGAAGGGATTTGCCCTTCCTTTGAACTTAATACCTTAAAGAGGAACACCTTTTGATTGAGAGGCCAATAGAGAGCTGCATCCAGGTTGGGTCCTACCCTATTCAACTTCTTGGGGAAGCCAGGAATCATCCTGAAGTTAATGTAACGCCACACCTTGTCTCCTAAGAGGGTGTTAGGAAAGAACAAGTCACCTCTGTCCTC
This sequence comes from Cabassous unicinctus, assembly GCA_029593785.1. Lineage (NCBI taxonomy): Eukaryota > Metazoa > Chordata > Mammalia > Cingulata > Chlamyphoridae > Cabassous > Cabassous unicinctus. Next base: position 12,686 of record JAQZBX010027046.1, read on the forward strand.
ATGTGATAGCTTTTGGTCCCTCCATCCCATACTTTCAGAAATGTCTCATCGCTACCACCACCACCACCACCTTTTACGTCTTCCTTGAGATTAGGCTCTCTCCAAATAAGGCACTGTAACTAGCCCCTTACCCTTGAAGAAGTGAATCCATTGTGTCCGAGGAGAGTAGACAGCAGCATCCAGGTTTCCTGGGAGCCCCTCCCAAAGGGCAGACACTCGGAACAAGGGACCCAACCCTGAATCTGTCACAGTCCATACATAGTCCCCCTTAAAGGCATAGGTCTTTCCACGGGGTCCTGAGGGCAAAAGTGTGTCAACAAGTAAGAAAAAAGAGGGGTCAGATAGAGAATTATGGGTGTCTCAGGCAGACATAATTTGCCCTCCTCCCACAGACTGATTCTTCAAAAAATTCATTGAATTTTAATTCAAGAAAAGACTAAAGGCAGAGAAGGAGGACCCAGTGCTCAGCCTCTCCTTTGTTGTTCAGAGCAATTCAGCTCTGGTTGTTCAACAAAACAAAAGCCCTGCAGATAGGTGGACCTCCTTGGGGAACTCACCTCCACCCAAGTGGTTTCCAAGTTGTTCTTCCAACCAGGTACAATAATCTCTTATAGACCTTCTGGTTATTATCATTTTGCCATCTTGCTGTGGCTCCAGACATGTTTTAGTGGCCTTTATAGATTGACAACCAAGGTAATTGCCTGCCTGACCCACATTTAATTTGGCCCTGACTTTCCCTACTCCACTCCTAGCCACATGTCTCCTTCCACAGTCATCAACCCCTCCTCGGTGTCTAAACCCCATTGCTCATGCTGAGGTCCCATGTCATTTCCATTTATCCAGGCCTCAGGGTCAGGGGGCTGTTCCTCACTGCCTGACTACAGCCTGGAGGGGAAGGGTCTCACCCAGCATCACGGCATCCAGTTCACCACTGCAGGGGTCCGGCATGGGACTGGGTTGTGTGGGCACCGGGGGTACAGTGGGCAGCTCCACCTCTTCTTCTTCCTCACCATCTATCTCTGGGCTCTTCTTGCCTGCAAGATGAAGTAATGCTGCTTGGGGAGAGAACTCACAGCACCTCACCTCCCCACCCATCTACTGTAAGCTTTGCTCGGAGACTCCATAGAGAAGGGAAAAGGGAATTCTAGAGAGTTACCCTATTAGCATCAGGAGACAAGTTTTAGTTTTGACAGGCAGCAGAAAGGGGGAAGGAGGTTTGCTAGAATGCGTATTCTCCATCCCCAAGAATGGGAGTAGGGAGAGAGAAGCCTGGGCGGAACATTAGACATGGAAGAATCAGGGAGAAGCACTTCCTGCAAATGAAGAAGCCTGAGTAACTCAGCAGGAGGAGAAAGAAGCCAAGTCATTTCCCTTCGTGGAGGCTAGACCTGTCTCTTCAGGCCTGAAGAGATGCTGGTCTGGGGAAGCAGATGTGGCTCAAGCAGTTGGGTGCCCGCCTACCACATGGGAGGTCCTGGATTTGGTTCCCAATGCCTCCTAAAGAAGATGAGCAAGACAGCGACTGACACGACGGGCTGGCATGGCAAGCTGACACAACAAGATGACACAGCGAGATGACACAACGAAGAGACACAATAAGGAAACACAATGAGAGACACAACAAGCTGGAGCAGAGGTGGCTCAAGCCATTGGGTGCCTCCCTCCCACACGGGAGGTCCCGGGTTTTTTCCCCCGGTTCCTCCCAAAAAGAGTATGAGCACACACTGAACACAGAGAGCAGACAGCGAGCGCCAAACAACAAGGTGGGGAGGTGGGCGGTGGGGATAAATAAAATAAATCTTAAGAAAAAAGAGAGATGCTGGTCAGACTGACTGACCTCATACTCTCTAGGAGAAAGGACTGACCATAGAGAGCCTGGATTCCTGCCACGTCATCCGGGTGTAGCTTGAAGTAAGGCCTGTAGCCGGCATAGACAGGAGCCATGAGGGCCCGGGTATATCGGGAGTGCCCAAGCCCCAGGGCATGGCCCAGCTCGTGGGCTGCGATGATGCGCAGGTTCACCCCTCTGTAGGTCCCCTCGGTCCAGAGCTCATCCTCATCAAAGTGCACACTGCCCAGCTCTGGGATGTCAGCATGAGCCAGGACCCTCCCTGGAAAAAGGCAAAGGAGGATAGAAAGGAGGTCAGAGGCCACTAAGCTGTAGCAGCCCCTGCCTGTTTAAGGGAATTACTCCATTCCCCTAACACTCCCCTGTTTATATTCACTGTCTCTTGGATACCTCTTTCTCTCCTTTCTGATACCCTGTCATCACCAGTTTTCTCAGGGATGCCCATTAGTCTGTCCTTTTGCCTCCCCAGCCACTCTCTCCTCTCTAGCCCAGTCCTCCCTGAGGTGTGCTTTGGGTCGGGGAACTTGAGCCAGGGAAGGAGGCATGAACTCCATAGAGGAGGCTTGGGAAGGCCCCTGGTAGGTGAGTCGATGCTCCCTGGAGAACGTTAGAAGATGTTTAGAGTGTGGGGTGCGGGATTGCCATAGGGGGCAGCCTGAACACCCTGAGTCACAGGCTCATGAGGGCAGAGGTAATCTCAGATCTGTGAGGTGGGAGCCACGAGCAGTTGCCTACCCGGCCCATCAAAGTTTTTGGAGCAGTCCAGGCTTTGGCGGCCATGGAAGGAGAGACGGATGTCTGCCCAGCCAGCCCGCACCTCCCGGAAGGTCAGGGGGGCCACATTGCTCCAGTACTGGAAGGCTTGATGCAGTGCTGCCCGGGCTGTGTGGGATGGAAGGGTGGAGGGTAGTTTCAAGATGCGGAAGGTCAAGTGCTTCTTCCTCCAGCGTCCTGGATATTGGACCAGAAAATAGATTAGAAACGCAGACCCTCCTGCCATTCCCAGGGTTAAGCATCTATTTAACATTGAGCTGGACCAGGCTGTCCTTATGCCACTCGCTCTCCAGAGCCACACCACCCTCACCTCTCCCTTCCTTTCCCGAGCTCAGTGCTCACCAAGCAATAGGTATTTAAGGGTCTTCTGGTTGAAAGGGTCCTCCAGACCACAGCGGGGCTGCCTCATGCGATCCCTTGTGGCGCCATCCAGCTGACCTGAGACTGGCAGCTCAGACACTTCCTGAAAAGTTCTGAAAGAAGGGAGAGGGATGATCCAGCAGTGTAGCACCCAAAATGGGGGACTCTGGAATGACTGGGAACTGGGGATAGCTGTATGGCCCACTGCTGCCCAAGATGGCGGCTGAAAATGGCGCAGAATCTCCAAAGCTGATGAGATCACTCCAGCCTCCAATCCTCATAACTGGGGCTTTCTCTTCTGTTCTGCTTCACCTCCCCATTCTCAGTCTCTTTTACTTGGGTAAAGTTCCCCTCAGGTATAGCCTTCCTCCCCCTGTTGCAATTTCTGAACTTCTCCTGCTCTGGGGAAGTGAAACCCTCCATTCCGCTCCCCAGCCCCAGCTCTGGAGGCTCTCCCAGCAGTGCTCTCGCCTGAAAGTCTATCCTCCCTCAGCCTTCTCCTCTCCGGGCTGGACTTCCCTCCCAGCCCAGGCTGTGCTGGAGCTCTTCCATCGGCACTACAGGCACTGTGGCCATGGCCTATGGGCTTTTCAGGGGACTGTGGGCATATCTGAGAGCAGACAGAAAAACAATCCATTAGATCCAAAATATGAAAAGAAAACTACAAAAATAGAAATAAATAAATGTTGAATTAAACCTACACAAAAGGTACCATCATATCAACAACTTAAATCCAACTCAACTCATAGTTTTACATATAAACTACATTTCATGGGATGTGACTAAATATTAGTATTTTGTGTTAGTATATTGGATATGATGTGGGGTGGAGCCTCCAAAGGAGTGCTCAGAACCTAGGAAGATCCAATGACTGTGCTCCTTATCCTTGAATCACCATCTCACCCTGTGCTCCACCAACCAAACCATGATAAGCTGAGGGACTGGAGTCAGGCAAAGGTGGGCCTGGGAAGAAGAAGGGATGAGAAGAGGGAACCTCAATCCTGAAGGTATTGTGACCTCTCACCTCAGAGCTTCCATGATGTCTTCTGGCCTGAAGTCATCAAGTCCTTCTAGAGGCTTCCCTAAGTACCCATACTGCAGTAGGTAATCCTGTAATGGAGGCAGGGATAAGCAAAGACAAAAGGAGGTCAGCTTCCAGGTGAAGCTTCTAAGTGGTCTAACAAGCTGATCAGCTTCGGAGAGGACTAGACATGGAAGATCAAAGAAGACACAAATCAGGAAATAGGTTCAGGTGGAACAAGGGGAAGGAAGGGGAGAGTGGCCAGAGGTAGATCATGGAGTAGAGAAAGGAAGGCAAAGGCAGACAGGGTGAAGATCAGGAGGGAGGCTTGGAGGGGACTGTGGAGCAGTACCCTCTGCCCATCCCCTTGCCTGGGTCCCTCTTTCCCTGGGAACTCACCACTGCTTCTTTCTCCACAGGCCCCAGGGCCGGGTGCGAGACTGTCATGGGGAGCAAGAAGCCCAGCCACAGCCACTGCCAGTTCATGGCCTCACCAGGCAGGAGCTCCAGAGGCTGTCTGTGCCCTCTGCCCTGAGATTTCTGGGAAGTTAGGGGAGCAGTGCTAGGCAGGGACTCTCACCTCCAGTTCCTTTCACTATCCAGCCTCGAGTCCTCTTTATAAAACTTCAGCTGAGAGGAATTGGGGGGAGAGCCAGGGGGACGTGACTCAGCCCTGAGATATGTTGCAATTCACCATTAACTCCTGCCCTACCAGACAGCAGAGGTCAAGAAAAGCCCCCAACACCCTCCCCCTGAAGCCCCCTGCTGGAGATGGGAAGACTCACAGTGTCCTAGGGCCGGCCATCCTGGCAAGATGAGAAGCAAGAGTCCCTAGAAAGACTAGGGAGAAAGAACATGGCCATCCACCGAAGTTGGACATTCCTCGGCCCCCAAGACCCTGGTCTCTCAAATCCTTTGGTTTCAATCTTCATCTCTCCCTGTGGGCTTGAGGATGGGAGAAAACAAAAAACAAAAAACTAAGAGGTAGGAGGCAGCTGAGGGGCTTGGGTTTCAGGTGAAGGAATCAAGCAAGAGGTCTTAGTTTCTTTGCAGCCAAGTCCAAGTTGGGATTTAAATACTCTTAAGGCCTACTTGTATCTGCTTTATTTATTTGTTTTATTAAAGATTTGTTTTATTTATTAGTTTCCCCCCTGCCTGCCTCGTTGTTTGCACTCACTGTCTGCTCTCTGTGTCTGTTCGTTGTGTGCTCTCTGTGTCTGCTCATCTTTTTTAGGAGGTACCGGGAACTGAACCCGGGTCTCCCATGTGGGAGGGAGGCACCCAATCTCTTGAGCCACCTCTGCTCCCTGCTTGTTGTGTCTCACATTGTGTCTCCTCGTTGTATCATGTCGTTGTGTCAGCTTGCCACACCAGCCCATCGCACTAGCCTGTTGCATCAGCTCACTGTCTTGCTCATCTTCTTTAGGAGGTGCCAGAAACTGAACCTGGGACCTCCCATGTGGTAGGTGGGCGTCTAACTGCTTGAGCCACATTCTCTTCCCTTGTATCTTCTTTAAAAGTCATTATTTCAAGCATTTAATAAGCCCAGAATGTGTGCTGAACATTAAACTGGGGTGGGGGTTAACAGGGGCCCAGAGAAGTAAAGGGCCCAGGACCTGCCCTCAGGAAGTTTACAGATAGGGTGGAGGCAGACCCCAGTACTCAGAATGAGGGGAACCAGGACATTAGGCTGGGGGTGACCCATCCTAAGTGTCAGGGGCTATGGGGAAGTTTTCTGAGAAGGCAGGATTTGAGCAGGGCTTTGACAGCTGGCTAAGTGTTGGATGGGGGAAACAGGGACAGTGCAGGTCTTAAGTAAAAGTGCAGAGCCAAGAAAAGCCTGCAGTGAGTAAGCTCGAAAGGCTTCATCCACCACTGAATCCCTAGTGCCTACTCCAGGGCCGACCCCATGCTTTAGAGGGGGTACTTCATAAATGTTTGTCAGAGGAATGACTGGGGTAGGAGAGTGGTTGGTAGCCAGAGTTTCAAGAGGGTCTTGAATACTATTTAATGAAGAGAAGAAAAACTTACATTAAAAAATAACTTTTATGTGCTGTTTTATATATCATCTCATTTAATTCTCACATCCATCCTATGAAGGAGGAATTATTCAAGCTTTTTTTTTTTTTGAGGTCCCGGAGTTGGGGATTGAGCCCTGGACCTCGTATGTGGAAAGCCAGCACTCAACCAATGAGCAACATCGGCTCCCCTGGGTTGGTCTCTGGATTTGTTTTTTTTGTTTGTTTGCTTGTTGTGTGTTTTTAGGAGGCACTGGGGTCCGAATCCAAGACCTGCCATGTGGGAAGCAGGCAACGATCAACCACTTGAGCCACATCTGCTCCCATATTCTAGCCATTTTTAACAAGAAGATGGAAGCCCAAAAGGGGGAAACCTGACCCAGGGCCTAGAGCATCCCTGAGCTGACTCCCTAGCCCATGCTCTTTGCACACACTACACTGCCTCTTAGAGCTTTGTTCTTTAAGTAGTTATAATAGGAGCCAAGGAAGTTCCCACTACAGTTTATGCATTATACAGTATCTGCATATCATTCAAATGCACAGTAAAGTAGCAGCAGGAATGGGGGAAAGGATTCCTGAACTTAGGTTCTCCATAGGCCTCCAATTCTGAGCCCTTCCACACACCCCAGGCTGCTGGTCCCCTTGACCCACCCCACCCAACAAGGTAACAAGTGGGTGACTAAGTCCCAAATGACCAGTAACAGGAAAGAAAGGGCAAGAGCCTCTGACTGATGAGTGGCACAGGGCATGACAGGAAACAAGGCTGGAGGCTGGGACCAGCTCCTGCTCAGCCTCCTGCAGGCCACTTCCTGATCCCCTCCCTGCTCCCCACATCCCCAACCACCCAGTCCCTATTCTTTTGAGAAAAGGGCATGTACCAATTGAAAAAAAAATTTTTTTCTGACTAAAATTTTATTTTATTTTTTTCTGAATAAAAGTTATCCATTGCTCATTGCAGTAAATTTGGAAAATACCAAAATAAACAAGGTAAAAAATGAAAACCACCAGTAAATGCCACCCAGCAGAGAACCACTGGTAACACTTTGATACATTTGCTTGAAATTGTCTGTGGATCTGAGTTTAGCTCCAGTCCTGCCTGCCCAGCCTCAGCCTCTGGAGACTGACTGGGATGGAAGAGAATGAAAGTGATGGAACTAGGGAGGATAATGGGAGAGGGACAGGGGCTGAAGGTAGTAGGGGGAAGAGGAGGGTACAGAAAGGGGAATACAAGAGAAAGGAGTAAAGTAGGGGTGAATCCAATAGCAAATTACTCTTTCCCTTTAGGCATCTCAGATAAGCCAACAACAACAACAAAAAAGGTAGGGGGTGCTCAGAGGTGTGCTTGTGAGTGTTAGAGGAGAGTTGGTGATCACTGGGAGGGGGGAAGGGTGGGCACTCACTCTGGCCTCAGAAGGCCCTGAGAGATGGAATCACAAACTGGCACTAAGGAGCCAGGAAAGGTTACAGTAAAACAATAAACACTGCCAAACAGTTTACCTCATTGAAATCTCAACAACAACCCACTGGGGCAGTATTTTCTTTTTTTTTTTTTTTTTACAGAAAAGGGACCTGAGACTCAGAGTCTTTAAGTTTGCTTCAGGTCTCAGGGTTAAAGCAGCACAGCCCCAGGCTCTAACGCAGCGTTCTTCAGCCTCCCAGGAGTTCTCACAGACACCCAAACAAAGGAGGCTGGGCTTATGGGCAAAGACTGCATGACTAACTCTCTGTTCTCACAAAGGCTTCGTGGCCACACTTCCCCCAGTCCCCACACCCTGAGTCAGGCAACCCAGCTCTTTTCCCCTCTGAATTTGTCATCTCTCACTGAGGGAGACAGGAATGCGGGCAAAGCGTTAGGACATGAAGCCCGCCTGCCCCCAAGAGAGAACTTGATTCTGAGAGAAAGAACTCCTGGGTTCTTTGGCTGGCTTGTTTGCTCCCTTCGGGCAATTTGGTTTCCCTCTCTGCCTACAAACTGTGGCAGAAGAATGTGTATAGATATAATTTTAATTAATATACTTTTTGTGGCAGGAGGGAGGAGATTCGACTTCTCAGAGTTTTTTTTTTTTTTTAAGTCTTTTTTTGTTTGTTTGTTTTTAAAGATTTATTTTTATTTATTTATCCCGCCCTTACAGCTTAGTGCTTTCTGTGTGCATTTACTTTGCTTTTTTCTGGGTCTGCTTGTCTCCCTTTGTTGTGTCATCTTGCTGCACCGGCTCACCGTGCGGCACGGGCTGGCTTGCCTTCACCAGGAGGACCCAGGAACCGAACCCGGGGCCTCCCATATGGTAAACGGGAGTCCAACCAATTGAGCCACAGCTGCTTCCCCAGAGTATTTCTTAATGATCAGGGGCCACGGGGGTATGGATAGAGGGCAGAGGTTTGTAGACATCTCTAAGCCGATCTCTGAACCATCACCCACCACCTCTGATGACCACCCTTACTTCGTGGAGGTGACTGAGGGTGGGGATAGAGGAATGAGGTGGACTGGAGAACTGGACATCCTGGTATATAAAGGGCCAGTCTTGGGGCCTGGAACTGGAAACGGAAGGTAAGAAAACTGTAAGTTGTAACCAAGCTAGGGGCTACCTGGACACCTCTGGATTTAGGGAAATGTGGGAGAGAGTGGTGTTAGCCTCTGGCCTGTTTTCCCCACAGAGCCCCGAGGGAGTCAGGAGAGAGAGGGATTTTCCTTCGCTGAATGGAGTTTGAATTCTCCAAGCTGTTGCCCTGGAACCTCTGTTTTTAAGAGAACCTCCCCCCCCCATACACAAACACACACACACAAACACACACACACACACACACACACACACACACACACACCCTTAATTAGTCATGAGTTTCTAGAAGCCAAATGGGAAGTGACCGCCAGGATTGTGCACAGCTGGAACTGGTTAGAGGCCAGGGAAGTGGGAGCGGTTTGGGGAGGACTCAGGGACGAAGCCAGCACATTGTGTTCCCATCATGCCCCAAACTTCCTCAACCTCGATTATGAAAATTTCCTGGCATTCCCACCTGCCCCACCCCCACCTTCCTACACCCCGCACTTTGCACAGGCATCCACTGGGGCGCTAACCTGAATCTACTCGGTTAAGAGGGCATCAGACAAAAATCCTGAAGTTCCTCAGTTTCTGCCAGAGTATGAGGGAGACCAAGATCTGTTCCCCTTCTCCAACTCAGAGAAAGAGGTATTAACCTGCAGATCTCCCCGGGAAATTGCTGGAGGCTTCTGCTGGAGATTCCACTTCCAAGCACAGTCAGTGCCTATCCTGTGAAGGGGTAAATTCTAGCCCCTGGAGCGGGGAGGGGCTCAGAGGGAAACTTAGGCTTGGTCTCAGCATCTGGCATAGTAGAGAAACAGGGGCAATTCAAGGCATTTTTGCTCCTTCTGGGAATGTCAGCCTTTTTCTTAATGAAAGCCAAACTGATATTTTTTTTTTTTTAGGTAATGGGACCTCCTATGTGGGAAGTCAGCGCTCAACCACCGAGCTCCTCTGAGTTGGTTTTTCCATTGGTTTGTTTGTTTTGTTTTTAGGAGGTACCGGGGATCGAACCCTTATAAATGGGAAGCAGGCACTCAGTCACTTGAGCTACATCTGCTTTCCCCAAATTGATTTTTATTACGCTTCCCAGGGGACATGGGAGGTGGGCGAGCACTTTGGCCTCATGTCCTCACTCTATGATCCAGGAAATAGATCTGTCCTAAAGTCTGGGGACTGTTATGGGACTGGACAGTCAGGTTTGACTCCCTTTTTTGTTGCCAAGAGGGCTTGCTGGGGGGTTAGCCAGGGAAGGAGTTCAGTACTGACTTCCTCTTTTGAAGACGGTAGTAACTGGATGGGGGAGGAGACCTGGGAGAGACCCAATTCCATTTCTGCCAAGCCAGCAACTGCAGAGAGGATTGTTTGGGGTGAGAAGCCTGCCCATTATGGGGGGAAGGCATTGCCCCTAAGTTATTTAAGAAGGATAGCGGCTATTCATGTGTGTTTTTGTACTGAATTCATTAATTTGACAATGTGGGAAAGACTGATGCTGTACACAAGTATAGATTGCACATTGTGGGAAAGACAGTGTTAAAGGATTTTAAGAGCCAAAGGGGCACAATTCCAGCTTGAGCTTCATGCAGCTTGGCAAAATGAACACTGCCTCTCAACTGTGAAAGAAGTTTTTTGTTTTGTTTTGTTTTTTCTGCTCTTCTGTTTCCATATCTTTAGTTTATTTGTATTTATAATTTGTAAAAACAATCTTATATATGCAATATTACCCATATTAATATTTCACTATGTTATACAGTCCCATGTTACATTTTTAAACTTTCCTTCTAGTAATATACATGACCTTGGACTTTCCCTTTCAACCACTGTCATACCCAACTTTCACCATTTCTAGTCATTTCCAAAGATTTACAAACAACCTTTTTACCAATTCTGCACAGATTAACCCTCAGCTTTCCATTCTCAACCCTCATTCTATTTTCTGGTGACCTATATTCTAATTAACTCCATGAGTTTACATAATATATTTAGTTCATAATAGCATAATCATACAGTATTTGTCCTTTTGTGTCTGGCTTGCTTCAGTCAACATAATGTCCTCCAGGTTAATCCATGTTGTCAAATGCTTCACGACTTCATTTCGTCTTACAGCTGCATAATATTCCAAAGTGTGTATACACTACAGTTTGTTTATCCATTCATCAGATGATGGACACCTGGGTTGTTTCCATCTTTTGGCAATTGTGAATAACACTGCTGTGAACATCGGTGTGCAGATGTCTGTTCGTGTCACTGCTCTCAGTTCTTCTGGGTATATACCTAGTAGTGGTATTGCTGGGTCACATGGCAAGTCTATATTCAAATTCCTTAGGAACTGCCAAACCATCCTCCACGGTGGCTGTATCATTCTACATTCCCACCAACAGAGAATAAGTGTTCCTATCTCTCCACATCATCTCCAACACTTGTAGTTTTCCAGCTTTTTAATAGTGGCCATTTTAAAAGGTGTGAAATCATATTATAAATTTTTTTTAAGATTTATTTTAATTTATTTATTTATCCCCCCTTGCTGCTTGTGCTCACTGTGTCCATTTGCTGTGCGTTTTTCTGTGTCTGCTTGTCTCCATTTTATGGGTCATCTTGCTGCATCAGCTCACTGTGCCGCGTGGGCTGGCTTGCCTTCACCAGGAGGCCCCAGAATCGAACCTGTAAATCTGTAAATCAGTTTGGGTAGAATTGTCATTTTAATGATAATTAGTCTTTGTCCTTCCATTTATGTAAGTCTTCTTCTGTTTCTTTTAGCAGTGTTTTGCAGTTTTCTGCATATAGGTCCTTTATGTCCTTGGTTAAGTTTATTCATTAATATTCGATTCTTTTAGTCACTATTATAGATGGATTTTTTTTTTCTGATTTCCTCCTCAGATTGCTTATCAGTAGTGTATAGAAACGCTATTGATTTTTGTGGATTAATCTTGTATCCCACCACTTTGCTGAACTTGTCTTTTAGTTCTGATAGCTTTGTTGTGGATTTTTCAGGATTTTCTAGATATAGGATAATATCGTCAGCAAATACTTCTTCAGAAAGGAGAAATTTTGGAAATGGGAAAGAGGAAAAGATACCCCCAAAATATTGTTGATCCTAAGGAGGACCATATCTCAGAGGTTTTATCCAGAAGCTATTCTTAAGTATGTGTGTGTATGCAAATATTCATGCTGTCCTGATTTTGTGATAATCAGGGTAGGCTAAACATTCGCTGTATTAGAAACCATGCGTGTATCCCCAGACCTAGTTTTTCTCCCTAGGTCTGGCTTTTAGAATGCTGGTGATAAACTAAGCCTGATTTATTATATGACCATCCTGTATGGGAAAAGACTGTAACTTTGGGTATCTTTGGTCAACCTTAAGAGATATAGCACAGGTGTGCCGTCAGGCCACGTGAGCAGGTGAGCCCCCCAGGCCCTGCACATGGGTGTGCCACCAGGCCCCGCGAGTCACGCAGCAAGATGATGACATAACAGGAGAGTGACACAAGGGAGATCCAAGACGAGATGCACCAAAAAACCAAGAACTAAGGAGGTGCAGGCGGTAGGATGCCTCTCTCCCACATCGGAGGTTCTGAGGATCGAATCCCAGTGAAACAGGAGGAGAAGGATGATAAGAGAGGGCAGGAAAGAGACACAGAGAATTGCCCAGCGAATGGACACAAAAACAGCAGAAATGGGGCCAGGAGGTAAAAATGGATAAAAGTAAATAAATTGAATAGATAAATCCTTTAAAAGAAAGTATAGGGGAGTAAGATACAGACTATAGTTGGTAGTAATACTTTGATGATGCTCTTTCATAATTTGTTAACAAATATTTCACAATAATGCAAAGTATTTGTCGTGGGGTGATGTGTCAGAGGCCTGTATGTTGTTATACATGTTTGCTTTGTAAGTTCACAATGTTTACTGAACACTTACAGTTTATGTATGTTCATGTATGAATAAATTGTGTTTTTTTTTTAAAGTATGTGTGTGCTTGCCTGCTGCCCCCCACTTAAGATCCTATATTGTGCGTATGTGTGTGTGTGTGTTTTATCATGAGTGATGCTTCCTTGTAAAAAATTGAGATGATACCTAATGGTCTGCCTACTTTAAAAAGGAAGCTGGATATTGACAGGTTAGGAACATGCCAGGAAAAAAAGATATGAGGGATCTTTGGAAACCAAGAGCTGAAATGGGTAGAAGAAAGATATCCAGTTGATCACTGGCCATAAAGCTGGTTAGAGTGGCCAATGACCAGAGTAGCCATGGTGGTCAGTAAGATCTGAAAGAACTAATCAGCAAGGGTGCCAGCCCTCTGCCACAAGGCCAACAGTGGTGGCCAGTAGCAAAAAGAGAGCAAAAGAGAAATAAGAGCAAAGAACAGTCAGGTTGGGGAGCTGAAGTAACATAAGGGAAACCAAACCCACTTTAAGGTTTAAGGTCATATACTAAAGGCAAAGAATAAATATTGTTATTTTGACTAGACAGAATGTATCCTTGCAAATATAAGGAATGAATTTTGGCAAAAAATGTATCCACTGTCATACATTGTTTCAATTAATCATTCAACATACATTTATTGATTCTGTCAATACTTCTTAAAGTTTCTGTCAAAATGTCCCAAGTAGATTATGAAAATATATGCTTAGGGGAAAAGGTATGTATTCATAACTGGTAGGTACTTCTTTGGGGTATTTGTAGACCTCACAATGAATACCCCTCCTCTGTCCTCTTTCCACAGGGTCAAATGGGTGGCTTCCAGTAGCCATGTTTACACCGTGTAAGACTCTCCCCTCCTGCCCTCCTGTACTAGATATTGATCCAGAGCTGGACAGCTGTGCCAAGCAGATTGCCTGCCTACCTCCCCTCCCCCAGGAACTTGGAATTGGTTCTGAGAAACAAATAATTTAGTCTCTTCATTTGACTGAATCTAAAACATGTAAAGCTCAGGCACTGAGTTGTGGCCATTTTTCTACTGTGAGGACTATAGGAAGCCCATCGGCTAGGAAAGAAGCCCAAAGCAGAGAAACAGAGGCAGGATGAGAGGAGAGATAGGAAGAACATATGTGAGTTCATGGTTATGGTAGCATCTCTTTGCTAGTTCCAGAAGGCTAGAATCATTCTTGCTCTTGGTTCTGTGAAATACTATAGTTGACTGAATAATGTGCCCCCAAACATGTGCACATCCTGATCCCCAGAACCTGTGAATATGTCACTTTGCATGGCAAAAGGGACTATGCAGATATGATTGAATTAAGAATTTGAGATGGAGAGATTATCCTGAATTATCTGGTGGAACCGATATATTCACAAAGGCCCCTGTGGTTCCGAAGGTGGCTGGTATCTGGGACACTCCCTGGAAATGTCTGAGGGTTTGCCTGAGGACACGCCCAGGACCACAGACTGGACAGGGGTGAGGAGGGAGAGCTCCTCCTTCTGTCACCGGAGCATAGCACAAACCTCTCATCTGTTCCCTAGAGATGAAACTTCCTCAGCAAATGATATATTCTGTGCCAAGGCAGGTGGAAGAATATCTTGGTAGGAACCAAATTTTCCATCATTTTTCCGGTTAATTGACCCAGAATTCATTTTCAGGAAAACAGCTTCCTTCCAATAGATAAAATAATGAAATGAGGAATTTGGACATTTTGTGTTTGGATAGAAATCTGCTGAGGATGAAAAGACTGCTTATTAATCCAAGCCATGTGGTAAAATCAGGAATTTGAGAAAAGGAAAGTGTTTACATTTTTGTTAACACATGCTTTTCTACCCCTTGTAATAAGGCACAGTCTCTTGATGTGTGAACCAATTACTGTTCCTGAATGTAATAAACTAGCCCACAATATGACATTTTTTCCTAACCTGATATGACCAGGGTACTGCCTCTGTGGGAATGGAGAGCATCAGGCCGGTAGCTACAGACAAAGGAGGCTGCAAGGATCCACCTTTCCAGGAAACAGGAGAGAGAGGGATACAGCCTAAGGCTGACTCAGATTTTGACCCACAAATTTGGTCTGCTGTGTCTCATGAACCCTTCCAGGCCAGGAGGGGCCATGCCTTTTTTGCCCTGGGAGCCAGCACAGGACTAAAGAGTTCTCAATTCTATTCCACTGAACAATGTGTCTATCTTTGTGCCAGTACCATGCAGTTTTGGCCACTTTGGCTTTGTAATATGTTTCAAGATCAGGCAGTGAAATTCCTCCCATGTCGTTCTTCTTTTTTAGAATGATTTTGGTTATTTGGGTGCACTTACCATTCCAAATGAATTTGGTAATTGCCTTCTCTAATTCTGTAAAGAAGGCTGTTGGAATTTTGATTGGTATTTTGTTGAATCTATAAATCAATTTGGTTAAGATTGACAGCTTCACGATATTTATTCTTCTAATCCATGAACATGGAATGTCTTTCCATCTATTTAGGTCTTTTAAAATTTCTTTTATCATTGTTTTGTAGTTTTCTGCATATAGGTCCTGTACTTCTTTGGTTAAATTAACTCCTAGGTATTTGAGTCTTTTTGTCGCTGTTGAAAGTAGAATTTTTCCCCTGATTTCCTCCTCAGATTTTGTACTAGTGTACAAAAACATTACTGATTTTGTGTGTTGATCTTGTATCCTGCCACTTTGCTGAACTCATTTATTAGCTCTAGTAGCTTTGTCGTGGATACTTCAGGATTTTCTAAGTACAGGATCGTGTCATCCGCAAACAGGGAGAGTTTTACTTCCTCTTTTCCTATTTGAATGCCTTCAATTTTTTTTTCTTGTCTAATTGCCCTAGCTAGAACTTCTAGTACAATGTTGAATAACAATGGTGACAACGGGCATCCTTGTCTTGTTCCTGATCTTAGAGAGAAAGCTTTCAACCTTTCCCCATTGAGTATGATGTTGGCTGTGGGTTTTCCATATATGCCTTTTATCATATTGAGGAATTTTTCTTCTATTCCTATCTTTTGAAGTGTTCTTATCAAAAAAGAATGCTGGATTTTGTCGAATGCCTTTTCTGCATCGATTGAGATGATCATGTGGGTTTTTTTCCTTCAATTTGTTAATGTGATGTATTACATTGATTGATTTTCTTATGTTGAACCAGCCTTGCATACCGGAAGTCTTTTGATATGCTGTTGGATTCGATTTGCAAGTATTTTGTTGAGAATTTTTGCATCTATGTTCATTAGAGAGTTTGGCCTGTAATTTTCTTTTCTTGTAGTATCTTTATCTGGCTTTGGTATTAGGGTGATGTTGGCTTCATAAAATGTGTTGGGTAATTTTCCCTGCTCTTCAATTTTTTGGAAGAGTTTAAACAGGATTGGTGTTAATTTTTTTCGAAATGCTTGGTAGAATTCACCTCTGAAGCCATCTGGTCCTGGACTTTTCTTTG
>JAQZBX010027047.1:0-28595 GCA_029593785.1 Cabassous unicinctus
AATAGACTTTAAATGCAAAACTGTTGTAAGAGACAAAGAAGGATACTATATATTAATAAAAGGGGTAATCTACAAAGAAGAAAGAACAATCATAAATATTTATGCATCTAACCCAAAATATATGAGGCAAATATTGGCAAAACTAAGGAGAGATATAGACACCACTACAGTCATAGTGGAGGACTTCAATACTCATTATCAACTTCAGACAGAACATCTCGAAAGAGGCTCAATAAAGAAACAGAGACCTTGTATAATACATTAGAGGAACTAGACCTAATGGAATTATACAGAATATTCCACTCCAACAACATGATATTCTCGAGTGCTTATGGATCATTCTCCATTATAGACCACATGCTAAGTCATAGAACAAAACTCAACAAATTTAGAAGGATTGAAATTATACAAAGCACTTTCTCTGAACACAATGGCATGAAACTGGAAACCAATAAAGAATGGAAAACCAGAATAGGCATGAATATATGGAAGTTAAGCAATAACTCTTAAACAATGAGTGGACCAAGCAGGAAATTGCCAGAGAAAACAGTAGCTACCTCAAAGCAAATGAAATTAGAGTACAACATATCAAAATTTATGGGATGCAGCTAAAGAAGTGCTGAGAAGAAATTTATAGTCCTAAATACTAGAAAAGAAAACAAACTAATTCCAAGATAGGCAGAGGAAAGAAAGAAGGATTAGAGCAGAATTAAATGAAACAGAATAAAAGACAAAATAGAAAGAATTAACAAAACCAAAAACTGGTTCTTTGAGGAGGTTGACAAAATTAACACTCTTAGCTAGACTAACAAAGATAGAAAGAGAAAAGATGCAAATAAATAAAACCAGAAATGAGAGAAAGTACATCGCCAGTGTCCCCACAGCAATTAAGACTATCAAAAGAGGATATTTTGAAAAATTATATGCCAACAAAATGGACAATTTAGATAAAATGGATGAATTTCTAGAGACACGTGTGCAACCTACATCAATGAAACTTGAAATAGAAGAACTCAATAGACCAATCACAAGTAGTAAGATAAAATTATTCATTAAAAATCTCCCAACCAAGAAAAGCCCAGGACCAGATAGTTTCACAGGTGAATTCTACCAATCATTCCTGAAAGAATTAATACCCATCCTACTCAAACTCTTTCAAAAATTGAAGAGGAGTGAATATTACCTAATTCATTCTTTTATGCCAACATGACCCTAATACCAAAGCCCATTAAAATGCTACAAGAAAAGTAAACTATAGACTAATCTCTCTAATGAACCTAGATGCTAAAATCCTCAACAAAATACTTGCTAATCAAATCCAACAACACACCAATCAAATTATACACCATGATCAAGTGGGTTCATCCCAGGTATGCAAGTATTCTTCAGAATAAGAAAAGCAATTAATGTAATACACCAAATTATCTGAGGAAAGAAATTGCATGATCATCTCTACTGATGCAGAAAAAGAATTTGACAAAATATAACATCATTTCTCGAAAAAAACACTAAAAAAGATAGGATTAAAAGGAAACTTCTATATTATGATAAAGGATATATATGAAAACCCCACAGCTAACATCATATTCAATGATGAAACTCTAAAGGCTTTCTCAATAGAAGACTTCAACAAACCAATCACAGCAAAGAGATTGAAATAGTCATCGAATAACTCCTCAAAATGAAAAGCCTAGTAACAGATGTCTTCACAGGTAAATTCTACCTAATATTCAAAGAAAATTTAGTATCAGTCTTACTCAAACTCTTCCAAAAAATTGAACAGGAAGGAACATTATCAAACTCATTCTATAGAGCCAATATCACCCTAATACCAAAGCCAGATAAAGATATTAAGAAAAAAGAAAAATACTCTTTTCCTTAGTGAATACAGATGCAAAAGTCCTCAACAAAATACTTGCTTATCAAATCCAACACATTAAAAGAATTATTAATCATGATCAAGTGGGTTTTATCCCAGGCATGAAAGGGTGGTTCAACACAAGAAAAGCAATCAGCATAATACACCACATTAACAAAACAAAGAAGAAAACTCACATGATCATCTCAATTGATGTAGAAAAAGCATTTGACAAAGTCCAGCACCTTTTCCTGATAAAAACACTCCAAATGATAGGCATTAAAGAAAACTTTCTCAACATGATAAAAGGGCTTGTATGAAAAGCCCACAGCTAACATTGTACTCAATGGTGAAAGACTGAAAGCTTTCCCATTGAGAGTGGGAACAAGGCAAGGATGCCCATTGTCACACCATTGATCAATACATTCCTAGAGGTTCTAGCTAGAGCAATCAGGCAAAAAGAAAGAAGAAAGAAAGAAAGAGAGAGAGAGAGAGAGAGACAGAGGGAGGGAGGGAGGAAGGACGAGAGAAAGAAAGAAAAGACATCCAAATTGGAAAGGAAGAAGTAAAACTTTTGCTATTCACAGATGATGTGACCCTATATTTACAAAATCCAAAAACTCTATAATAAAGGTACTAGAGCTAATAAATGAACTCAGCAGAGTGGCAGGATACAAGATTAATATGTAAAAATCAGTAATGTTTATATACAATGGTGTATTAGTCAGCCAAAGAGGTGCTGATGAAAAATACCAGCATGATATTCTTGAGTGCTTATGGATCATTCTCCAGTATAGACCACATGCTAAGTCATAGAACAAAACTCAACAAATTTAGAAGGATTGAAATTATACAAAGTACTTTCTCTGAACACAATGGCATGAAACTGGAAACCAATAAAGAATGGAGAACAAGAATAGGCATGAATATATGGAAGTTAAGCAACAACTCTTAAACAGTGAGTGAATCAAGCAGGAAATTGCCAGAGAAAACAGTAGCTACCTCAAAGCAAATGAAATTAGAGCACCACATATCCAATAAGAGTTTCACGTCCATGCTATATAAAGATATCATACAACTCAACAATAAAAGAGAACGCAAGCTAATTTAAAAATCATGAGAAGACTTAAATATACATTTCTACCAAGAGGAAATACAGATGGTGAAAAAGCACATGAAAAAATATTCAATATCACTAGCTGTTAGGGCAATCAAATCAAGACTACAGTGAGATATCATCTCATGCCTTATAGAATGGCCATTATTTAAAAAAAAATAGAAAACAACATATGCTAGAGAGGATGTGGAGTATTTGGAACACATCCTCACTGTTGGTGGGAGTGTAGAATGGTGTAACCTCTGTGGAAGACAGTTTGGCAGTTCCTCAGGAAGCTAAATATAGAACTGCCATATGATCTGGCAATCCCTCTACTAGGAATATGTTCAGAAAAATGGAAACAGGTACACAGACATATATTTGCATACCAATATTTATAGTGGTGTTATTCACAATTTTCAAAAGATAGAAACAACTCAAGCATCCATCAACCAATGAATGGATAAACAAAATGTGGTATATACATATGATGGAATTCCATGCTGCAGTAAGAAGAAATTAAATTGGGACACATATGATAACAGGGATGAATCTTGAGGACATTATGCTAAGTGAAATAAGCCAGGTACAAAAGGACAAATATTGTATGGTTTCAGTGATATGAACTAAATACAAAGAATAAACACATGGAGTTAAAGCCTAGACTACAGGTTACTAAGAAATAAGATGAGGACTAAGAATGGGTACTGATGCTTAATGTATGTAGAATTTTCAATTAGCTTGATTGTAAAAGTGTGGAAATGGATAAATTTTATGGTAACACATTATAATAAGTTTAATTAACATGACTGGTTTATAAATGGGATTTTGGCTGAAAGGGGTAGTCTAGGGACATAAACGTCAATTGAAAGAAAGCAAGGGAAAAATCCAGGGACTGAATAACGTAGTGAACTTGGAGGTGGATGAGGATTGTGATTAATAGTACAAATACAAGGATGATTTTCTATGAACCAGAACAAATATATGTCACTATTGCAGATGGTAAGAACATGGTGATGCATGGGAGAAATATAATTAATATAATTTATGAACCATAGTTAGCAATATTGTAATATTCTTGCATTAACGTCAAAGAAGGTACTATATCGATGCTAAGGGTCAATCATGGACTTGTGTGGGAACGTTTTCTTTTGGACTAAGGAAAATGTTCAAGGGTTTACTGGAGCAAAGACTGCACAACTCTGTGATGAAAAGGAGAGCTACTGAGTGTATGCTCTGGGTGGAATTTACAGTATATGGGCCTGTGTTGCACAGTGAATTATGTGGTGGAAGATGGACCATGGTTAACAATACAAATATGGGAGTGTTATCTCATGAAATATAATCAATGTACAATACTAATACATAGTTTAATAATAGGGGGTGTATGGAAAAAATAAACCAAGTGAATGCTATGGACCATAGTTAGTGGTAATAGGCTGATCATATTCTTCCATAATTTGTAATAAATGTTCCACAACAATTAAATTTCACATAGAAATGAACAAAATTACTATTAAATATGGATATTTTAACACATAATATGAGTTAACAGCAAGTTAAAGAATGTCTATACTCAATAGCAAGAGAGTACTCATGATAGTCATGACTGGAAAATAAAAAAACATTGTAATTTATTAGAACAAAGATCTATTTATTTCCCACTACATATCCATGGAAGTTTATATAGAGGTACTTTTTCATATTACCATAATTTAGATTCACGGTGAGAGAGTAGCCAGGATATTAAATGGGAATTGTGCCTGTAGAAGAATAAATAGAAGATGGCATTCATAAAATGGCTTTCAAATATTCCACTTAAAAGAAGCACATGAATTGTCTCCCATTCTATTGACCAAAGCAAATCACATTGCCATACCTAACTGTGTGGTAGGGGTACTTCAAGTTTAATATGTATCCAAAGCAGAATATTAAATATTTGCTGAATAACTAATGACTCCTCAATACCAACACATGGAACATTTTTTAAACCAACCCTTTTCAAAACTCTAAATCAATTCCAATGAATTAAACAAACAAGCATGCTATTACAGATACCACATTCTCTATTTTCAAACACATTGAATTATACTACAATAAGCATGCTAGTAATAGCAAAGACACAAAAAATTACAATTGAACAACAAGAAAAGCATACACTTGGTAAACAAAAATCAAATTATAAATAGCTCATAGATCAAATAAAAGTTAAAATAAAACTAGAAAATACCTAGAATATTTGATATATTATAATGAATATATATATGAAAACAGTGGCAACTAGATTAAATGAATCAGACATAAATATATAGACAAAGATTAATATTAGAATAAAATACCAAAAATTAAAGAGTTACAGAATGAGAGGAAAAACAACCAGACACCCAAATAACAAGGAAGAAGAAAAATCAATGGGGAAATAAATCTGGATAGAAATATTTATAAAAATAAAAAAAAAACATTCTTTTGGATTATTAAAGTAAAAAATCTTTAGCAATGCCGATTACTTTAATAAAGATCAATTAAACCTCTCTTAGCTGTAAAGGGGATGTTAAGGAATTGCAGAGTTTCTGAAATATAATGTTAATAAGAACACTACAGATAAGAATCTATGGGATACGTTAAAACAGTAATAAGAGGAAAGATTTGAGCCCTGAAATTTGTGTAAATAAAAATGAAGCATGAAAACAATGAAATTAAAGCCCTGAATCCCCCTCCCACTCTCTCTCTTTCACTCTCTCTCTCATGCACACACACACACACACACACACACACACACAATAGCAACAGAAAAGATAGAAGAAAGTTAGGAAATAAAAATAAAAGGAAAAAATAATAAAGTAGAGAAAAGAAAAATAGTAAATCACTAAAATAGATGAACTGCTAGCTAATTTAATCAATAGGTAATGAGAAAGGATGTAATTATAAATATAGAAGAAACTTTAAAAAGCAATAATAAAATATGCCTTTGCACTCCCTATGCATTGGCATTGAAAACCTAGAGGAAATGGATAATTTCTTAGATAGAGTTTACTTAAGCTGGCTCTAGTTGAAATAGAAAACCTAAACATATGGATTCCCATAGGAGAGTGGAGCAACAGAAAGAGAGAGAGAATGAGAGTGAGAGTGAAAGAGAGAGAGAGAGTGAAATTAATTAAGTGCCCTAGAAAATAAACATCAAGCTAAGTTGGTTTAAAAGGGGAATCTGTTTATCCTTTAGAACCAGATATCACAAATACTACATTAAATTGTCTCATAGCAGAGAAAACAATGGAAGTTTTCCAAGTTAACTTTTTAAGAAAGTAAAACATTGATGCATAAAACTTGTTAAGGTAACAAACACATAAAAATAAACTTTAGACCAATAATTATTATGAATATTTATGGAAAATCTTAAATAAAATACCAGCAAAAGTGACTAAAACATTAAATTAAGCTGATAAAATAATATACTTTGATGAACTAGTGATTTCCCCAGAAATTCAATGATTATTCAATATTATCTCCATACATGCCAAAAAGCCATTGACAGTTGTCAACATCTATTTCTAATAAAGCACTTAAGAAAATAATAATTATGAGTATGTCTTTAATATTATATATAATATATAATAATATATAAAATAAGTTAGGCATTATATAAAAATTATATATATTATGTATTACATAGTTATATGACAACATAAAATACATGGTGTTTTAATGCACGTACAAGTTAAAAAGTTAGCTTGCCACTTTTTCATAAATGCTGGCAAAAGACATGAAACTCCTGGGGCAGAAATAAAGGACTTTGTTAATCATAGCAAGACATGCAGCATAAGTTTCATATGCATACTTGTTCCCCTTGCTTCCTAAATTTTCACAGGGGTAATGTACAGGTATGTTCAGGTAGATGCTACACACATAGAGAGTCTCCTTCCCAGCTAAGGAAACTTGAGCTTAGAGAACCCTGATTCTTATAAGGGGACTGCTATCAAAACTACCTACACTTTGCTCTGGAGGAAGACATCAACTTCATTAGTTGGGTCAGGAAATAAATTTGTCTTCTCATCTAAGACACTATGTTTATCTTTCAATGCTGTTTGCTGCATAAACATACTTGAAAAATATTCCATAACAAAGCTCATAAGACATGCAGACATGGCAGAGATCCAAGGAGAATTGTCTCAGAAGCACTGCAATCCTAAGGCCTGCATCTTATTCATGGGGGAACTTTATATGCTTTCACATATGATTAGACACAAGGAAAAGAATCATATTCTCTCCCCTACTATTTAATTATGTTCTGATATTACTAACCAAAGCAATTAGACTACAGAAAACAATTAGAGTCAGAGAATTGAGAAAGAAAAAAAAACCCTAAAAACTGACTTGAGTTCCACTTCTATGTAGTTTCTAGAAAGCTGAAAGGTTGTAGTGGCTTGGAGCTATTTAACCCAGAAAATACATGTTCTTTAATGTAATCCATTCTTGTGGGTATAGACCCATTATAAATAAGAAGTTACTTCAGTTAAGGTATGGTCCAGATGAATTGGGTTGGGCTTTAAATCTGAATTGCTAGAATCTTTTATAAGCAGAGTGAAAAACAGGAAAAAAAAAAAAAAAAAAAAAAAAAGCCAGGGGGATCAACCAGAAGCTGAAAGTCAATGGAACCTAGAAGAGAAGAGACATGCCAAGATAGGTTGTCATGTGCCCTGCAATGTGTCAGAAAAACCAAGGACCAAAAATCACTGGCAGCCACTCCCAGAATGCCATAGTCTTTGGGGATAAAGCATTGCATTGATGAAAGTTTGATTTTGGACTTTTTCTAGCCTCAAAACTATGAGCCAATAAATTCCTGTGTTTAAGCCAACCCATTTCATAGTATTTGATTTGGCAGCCAGAAAACTCACAGTTTTTCCCAGTTGTATACAGCATTATTGGGTATTTTTAGGCAAAAATATGACTGTTATTGTTTTAATTCAGAGATTAAATATAGTTTTAAAGAGATGTTCATGGGTGCCAAGTTGACAAGGGGTAGACTGTGATGGTTAAAGTGGCTAAGTTATGGTGTCCACTTGTTTGGTCAAACAAGCACTGGCAAGATAGTTACTTTGAGGATATTTCATGGATTTAAATCATCAGCAAGTTGATTGCATCCATGGCTGATTACATCTGCAATCACCAAAGACACTGCTCTAGACAATGAGAGAAGTTCCTCCAATCAGTTGAAGGGCTTAAAAAAAGAACTGATATTTTCAGCAGTCAGAAGAGAATCACCATCTTTACTTCAGCCAGCCAGCCAGCTTCTCTGGGGAATTCATCAAACATCTTCATCAGAATTTCAGCTGTAATGTGCCCTATGGAGTTCAGATTTGCCTATTCCTACAGTCATGTAAGCCAATTTCTATAATAATATCAATACTTGCTATATATATATATATAAGTTCTGTTTCCCTGGAGAACCCTAACTAATAAAAAAATTTTGCTTTCACTATGAAAACAAGGAAAACCAACTAATATTCAGAAATCATAACTTTCCTCGAAGCCATTATTAGGATGAAATCTCAAGGCAACCAATTAGCCTGAAAATCTAAGAAAAGATGGGTAATTTTAAGGAGATTCAAGATGCTAACATTAGCTCACCTGTGTCAGTAAACAGATTTTAAGACACCAACCACCACAGAACCTTAAAAAATAATAATTCAGCAAGGAAAACTTTAATAAATTGCTAAAGGACAAGTGGAGGCCAGCACTGGACCTCAGTCTCTACATCTTTATATACAATGTCTGACATGTAAACAAAAATGATGAGATACATAAATTAGCAAGAACTAAAAAAGCCATTCTGAATTGACAAAAAAGCCAACAGACTCATATGTTGAAACTCTCAGAAGGAAATTTAATATGATTATTAATATGTTAAGAATTCTAGTGAAAAAGTGGGCAACATGCATGAACAAAAGTGGAATTTCATCAAACAAAAACAATTTAAAAAGGCAACAGGGAATAAGAGAAATAGAAAACATAACAGAAATTAAGAAAATATTTGAGATTATAATTAGACAAAACAGCCAAGGGAAATAATAAACAGAAAAATAGTTCTATAAAATTATCCAAACTGGAACACAAAAAGAAAAAATAATGATAATAAGGAAAACAGAACAGATCACCCAAGAGTTGGGGGAGAATATCAAATGGTCTTCCATAGGTTTACTTGGAATTTAAATAGAAGAAGAGACAAAGAGGCATGAGAAATATTTGAAGAGATAATCACTGATAATTTAAAAAATAATAATAAAGAATTTCCAAAAATTAATAAAGTACATGCCCACTAATCTCAGAAAAATCCTAAATGGTTGGGGAAATAAAAAGAATACTAAAACAAAATCATTGATTCATCATATTCCATGTATTGAAATTGAAAATTTTGAAGGTACACAGAGAAAATAAAAATATGTTTTAAAGATATAAATACAAATTACTTTAGACTTCTCATCACACACATATTCATACATATTTGCATAATAAATACAAACACATGTACAGAGATGCACATAAATGTGCATATTATTAATATAAGTATTTTAGAAATGGTGATTTTACCCTGATATCTCCAATTTCATTTTATCTCAACAGGATTTTCTATTACCTTCTCTCATTCTATATTTTAATGCCCCTTCTTTAACAATGAGAACCTTGGAGCCCAGCAACTTAAACATGTCCTCAACAATTCTAAAATACATAAAAAATAGTTTCAGAATTGTTTTACCCATACAATAAGCAAATTTACAAAAATGAGTTCTGGTTGTATTTGTCCTCACCTTCCCAACAATCCCTGCTCAAGAATGAGAGGTATATAGTCAAATAACTCCACCTTCCCACCATTCATGTAGTTATAATATCCATTTGAAATAAAATTAGCTTAATTTAGGTGTATTTCTTTTTCAGTTTTTTTCCCTTGCAAATTATCTTTCCTTCCTTAATTTCATATTTTTAATTATGTGGAACATTAACATGCTTTCATCTGGTCCTAAGTGCTGGTTTATAGAGTTAAAATAAGGGCATTTATCAAGGACTTTTAAATTGTTATAATATTCCAATGTTACTTAAATTATTCTATAACACATCCTTTAATTCCTTTAATTGTATTTATTAGATTTTTCTCTGACTATTGTGTTAATTAGGTCAATAATTAGTGAGTAACCCTCATATAAAGCTAGTCTCATAAATTCCAAATTTAAGGAACTAAATTTACCTGATGTTAACACAGATTAAGTAAATATAAAGTCTATTTCTAAGAGATATTTAAATTAAGCAACATGTTTCTATAGCATTTATTATATTTACATTCGTTAGCTCACAATCCTTTCAAGAGACTGAACTTTAAAATGTATGTGAACTTTTGACTCTTCCATGCAAAAGAATAAAGTCAAACTGCCCTCTTTTGGACATCACAGTTCATATGGTGGGGGGTGGGAGGAGGCCGGTTGGTTTCTACAGAGCAAAATCTGAACACAGAATCAAATAAATATAAGGCAGATGGATAACAAAATCTTGCAAAAATTAATGAATAAATGTTTCCTGTAATTGATTTTTTTCTCTCAATATCAACCCATTTTGTTTGTTTGAATGATTGACTAAATTTCATGATGATTTCTTTGACTAACTGGAACAAAACACTTGTTCTTTGGAAAAAATTTGTCTATGCATGTAAACCTCTTTTTTAGTACACCTAATAGTTATAGTTTTTATAATTATTTTTTCTCTGAACATTATCTGTACTTTATTTAAAGCCTTTATACAGGTCCATATAAAATTCTGTTGTTACTATATCCCATAGATGGTTGGTCTTTAACAAATACGTATCCATATCTTTCCAAACAAGTTTAATATGTATTAAATATACAATATATCATTTATATATATATATGTATGTGTAGTATATATAAAGGGTTTATGCATATTTTTCCATTTAATCCTCACAAGAAGCTGCAGATAAACTACCAATTTGGCATCAAATTCTTTCTGTGAGAGGAAAAAGCTTTAGCCCACTGTATTAGTCTGCCCAAGGGGTGCCGATGCAAAGTACCAGAAAACTGTGGGCTTTTAAAATGGGGATTTATTTGGGGTAAAAGCTTACAGTCCCAAGGCCGTGAAAAGTAAAACTCAAGGCACCGTAAGAGGTGCTTCTCAACAAAGTTAGCTGCCACATGTTGAAGCAAGATGGCCCGTGATCTCTGTCCGGTTTTCCTTCCCCTTCAGGCTTCCTCTCTCAGGCCCAGCTGCTCCGCTTTCTTCCCATTTTCAGCTGCAAGCTATTGTGGGGCTTGTCACTTTGGGCTTCCTATATCAGTCTTGGCATTTCTGCTTTCTTTCCAAATTCAGCTGAAAGCTATGAGGCAAATGTCTCATCTCTCCATAGGGCCTCAGATGTTTGAAACTTCTCCTTTCTGTCACATAGCAGGATCAAAAATGACAGAACTCTCTCTTCCCGTGTCTATCCATCCTGTATGAGTCCATTTATATCACACCCAGCAAGGGCATAGGGACTCAACCTGAGTCACACCTTACTGATGTAGTAGAATCAGAAGTCCTAAGGCCTAAAGCAATCTTAAGAGGTAATCTAATCAAAGATCCCTCAACTGAATTTAATGCAATCAAAGGATATCAACCCAGGGGAATAGATTAGTTTACAAACATAATCGTTCTCTTTTGGGGATTCATAAAATAATCTCAAGCTGCCGTATCCTCAAAACAAAACAAAAATAAATACACACAAAAAACAAAAAGAACCAAAAAATATATATGAGTTGGCTTCCAGCATGAAGACATAGTTATATTTTATTTAATTTTTAATTTTTTTGAAGATGTTTCCCTATATTTTCTTTTTTTAATTTTTTTAATTTTTCAAAAAAGATTAAGTATCTTACATTAATATTACACAAAAAAATATAGGGATTCCCATATGCCTCACCTCCCACACCTCCCACAACCTCCCACATAAACATACTTCATTAGTGTGGCACATTAATTGCAATTGATAAGCACATCCTGGGGCTTTGCCATTAAGCTTGAACCATAATTCACATTGTAGACCACACTCTCTCCCACACAGTTCTGCATGTTATATGATGGTATAAAATGGCCTATATCTGTCATTGCAATGTCACTCAGGGCAATTCCCAAGTCCCGAATAAGCCCCTGTATTACAACTGCTTTTCCCTCTCCCTGCCCCCAGAGCCTATAATGGCTACTGGCTCCACATCAATACTGTAATTTCTTCCATTGCTTGAAACACAGTATGTCTATAGTAGGATATCAGTAAGTCCACTCTAGTCCATAGCTCTTCTCCCCATCCTGAGGAGTTTGGGATGGTGATGTCCACTCAACCTCCAATTGAGAGGGGGTTAATATCCCATGGGAAAGATGGGTGGGATTATCCTGCTTGCAGATGCAGACTCTCTCCATTCCCTGGGATGGCCGTTGCCCATCATCATCTCCCCACCAGTTGTCCTGGGTAAGTCCAATGAGCTGTAGAGTGGGAGTTCCTGCTCCACCGAGGTTCTGGGCCCAGCTGGCACATGGACAGCCCAAAGAATCAAGTGTCTGGACATACCCTACAAACTCCAGAACCAAGAATAGATTTGAAAAAAAGGACATGTGCAGGGAAGACATAGTTGAGTCCAACTCTGTCACTCTCAGGAGCACAAACTCTAAAGTGGGGTCCACTGGCAAGTCACCAAACTCTGGAGCTATCTGCCCTGACATAGAACCTGGGTGTCTCCAGGGCCCTCAGGAGCCCCACTATTGGGGGTAATATCCACTTTGGAATTCTATGAGATCCTACTGATATGTGCATAAGCGTTACCTATGGGATGACCTCCCAACTCATTTTGAAGTCACTTAGCCATATAAACTCATTTGTCTTTACCTTTTTCCACTTTTATTCAAGGTCTTTTTCCAGTCACATTGCCAGTTGGCGCTTGGTAGCAATCCCTCAGTGCCAGGGAGGCTCATCCCTGGGAGTTATGTCTCACATTGGGAGGAAGGTAATGTATTCATATTATACATATAATATGTATTCATATTATATTGGCTTAGAGAGAGGTCACATTTGAGCAACAAGGAAGCTCTCAGGAGGCAACCCTTAGGCACCCCATAACAATAGGTTCAGTTTCAATTTCAAGAGCAAAGACTCATAAAGCTAGTCATCAATATCAAGGGCTTATCAGTGGATCATCCTCCTTCGCCAGTCACTGCCCCTGTGCTTGAGGGACTGTTGCTGCTCCCTTAGAGAATGTGGCAAAGCTCTCCAGGATGGGAATTCAGTATTCTCTCATTTATTGAGTGATTCTCCACCCACTGTGACAGTGCCCTGTGAACATTTGAACATTTTTATATACCTTATATTTATGCTCAGGTGAACTTCCTCCCTTGTCTCCCCCATCCCTGGCACCCCACACCAACAATCCTCCCCTGCCCCAGTTGTAACCCTTCTGTGATCCAAAGCTTCTTCAAAGATGAAGCCATTAAAATAGCTGAATACAATTAATAGGAAAATGAAATAATAATGATAAGTTTAAATGTAAGAGATAAAATGCATAATTAAAAAAATTAAATTAAATTAAATTAAAAGATTGGGATATTAAAAAAATGAAAAAAAATTTTTTTTGACCTTTTGCCTTTCATCACTGCAATATCTGGTGTTCAGTCTGTACCGTGGGACCTTCCCCCTCTCATTCCCCAGTGTCTCACTATTTTTCATTTTTCTGTAAGATAAGTTTACAAGAAATAGAAAGAGAAGAGAAGGTTGTGAGCCATCACCCATATGGATGTAATCTATGGCAAAGTGATAGAGTGCAGTTTTGTGTTGAAGGGATAGGGCAGGAGGGTATTGATATTATTGGGTTGGATGGTGCAGGGTTGACAGGTGGGTAGATTGGGAATAGTGGGTTAGAAGGTCCAGGATACTGGAGGGAGGGTTAGGAGAGGTACCACGTGAACACTGGGGATTTGTGGGTATGAGATTGAAAGTACCGAGGTGGGAATATTCTTATGGCAACATGACATAGTAATATTTTAAACAAAACTTCAGAGAAAAGTTGTTAAATAAGAAGAGAAAATCCAAAAACAAGTTATTCACATTGAATATATAAATATATAATAAAGAAAATAAATGAGAGCAATACATTATTCAGTTATTTTAAAATTGTATTTATTTGGGGGAGTTCTATCATATATTTCACTCTAGAAATACCTGTGACGACTCCTAGTGTGGCTTAGAACACAACTAGAAAACCACTGAACTATGGCAAACTTACATTTCATCTCACCCCTACTTTATATTTTCTTCACTTTTTATTTTATTTATCTTAAATTGACTTGGAATATGGCTCTGTGAATCCGCTATCACAAGACTACTGTGGGGCTATTGAGGCCATAGTTTAAAACGTCACCAATTTATCATCAGTATTTTTGCTTGATTAAGTTTTTGAATCTATTAGAGATAATAAATGTAGAACAAATTAATATTAAAACATAGGTTTAGCTGTTCTTGATATGAAATTTTCCTCTGATTGTCATTGTTAAAGTGCTTGCCAAGATATGTTGACTCTTGTCTCCCAAAAATGGCCAAAAGGGGAAACAAAATAACACAAAACAAAATCATGTTAATCAAGCAGAGAAGCAAAGTTTATTAAATTTATTTCTATAATGATAGTAGGGAAAATATTACCTTGAATGAATCTTAAAGTCTCTCAGAAGAATGAGCTAGGAAAGTTTGTATAGAGCTTTTGGGAACGAGCTGGTTGAGTCAAGATGGGTTTTGCAAGGTTGGGTACTGGCTGATATCAGGCAGAGTTTATGACATAATAACTTTGCACCAGTGAACCCCACTAAGTATTAAAGAAGCTGGGTAAGCATGTGGTTAGTTTTGATAAGTCGTTGCCTCAGTCTTATCTGTCAGGAGTGAGGATATCCTGGAACAAGTAGCTAAGATATTTTTGCTTGTTCTCTGTATAAATTTTGATTGATCACAGAAATGTTTATTTATGTTATTTTCCATTCTCATTACACACTTTTGATTATTCTGTAGACTAAACTGGAGGCCAGATCAAGGTTTGACAAACTTTTTCTGCAAAGAGCCAGATAGTAAGTATTTTTGAGTTTGTGGCTTATGCAGTCTCTGTGGCAACTACTCAACACTACCATTGTAATGACAAAACAGCTGTGGATAATATATAAATAAATGGGTATGGTCAGATTTTACCAGTGGGCCCTAGTTTGTCAAATGTCTGGGCTACTGGGCTAGACAATTCTCATCTGGTGACATGATCAAAACAGATCTGTATTTATGTTTAATGTGTTTTGGTCATGGGTAGTGTTTCTACTGATACTCATTTGAACCATATTGACTAGCAAGACCACCTTAAAAATCACCCAGCTTTGACATAACACACTTTAAAAGTAAATTCTTTATTTTTCATACTAGACAAAGCCAATACACCCATCTCCTTAATATGGACTGGTCTGCACATGGGCTGGGCACTCTGAGCACAGGGTTGGACCATCCTCTACTGAGTTCTCTTTGGTAGTCAAGAATCAGCTCATTCCTGTATGGACTTAGTTTTTATATATTTTGCTCAAAACACTTCTGATGAATGCCTAGTCTGCTTTTAAACAGCGCCATCATCATTACTCTTAAGAGCAACTTTACTTATACTAATTCAACTAATTTTATGAAATAATACATTGAGAAATAATTACACAAAATAAAATAAATACTTCTTTTAGTTTTAAACATGATTTCTTAGTTCTTTAAAGACTGAACCAATTAGCTTTTGCCACATGAAAAAATTGCTATGTTACAAACTACCCCAATACTCGGTAGCATAAAAAAAATATATTATTTGTTCTCACACATTTGGGGTTCAGCTAATATACAACTAATCCACGTAGTCTTGCCTGGGGCAATTGTACTCTGCTTTATGTGTCTATCCTCTTTCTGAGGCCAGCAGATTATTAGGCCACGTATATCTTCTCATGATGATGGTAGAGGCTCAGAAAGGCTAGTCAAATCATGTAAGACCTTTCCAAACTTTGGTCATGTCACATTCACTAACCTTCCATTGATCAAAGCAAGTCACATGACTGATTCCAAAGCAAAGTGGCAGAAAACTATCTGAATCTAGTAATGCAATTAACCATAAAGTCCTGCATCACTAAAATAAAAGTATTCATCATGATCTTATAATCTAAAAATAAGCATTTATTATTACAGAGAACATTTTCCATGACATCATGATATCTGACAATTACAAAAGTTATTTTCCTTATTTGTAGTTCACTGTCATGTATGAATGAATATATTATTGGAATAATCTTCAATAATCTTTAATCATCTTTTCAAATTCTTTCTCCAAGAACTTCAAAAATAGGGAATTAATGTATTGTTTACAAACGATATTATACAGAGTTTTTGGATCCAATATTGAACTGTTCAGAGAGACATATCAAAATAGTTGTGCTGTTTAAATTAGTACAAATTATGAAAATTCCAGAGCTGTATATATAGACATTAAGAATAGACTTAGGGAAGCGGATGTGGCTCAATCGATAGGGCTCCCGTTTACCATATGGGAGGCCCCGGGTTCGATTCCCGGGGCCTCCTGTTGAAGGCAAGCCAGCCCATGCGGTGCAGTGAGCTGACGCAGCAGGACAACCCAACAAAGGGAGACAAGCAAACACAGAAAAACACACAGCAAATGGACACAGCGAGCACAAACGGGGCAGGGGGGGTGTGGAAATAAATAAAATAAAATCTTAAAAAAAAAATAAAGAATAGACTTAGAGCAATTCACATACTGTATCCCTGCATTGAGACAAGCTAAACAAAAATATTCATGAATCTTTTAGATGGGCAATGTGAGATACAACACGTTTAAGGATTTATTTTACTGAAATATAAGCAAAAATGAAATAATTATCATATGGACAGGAAGTGGTTTATTATTAACTTTAATTCTGAGTAATTACTCATTAGCTTTTATTTGTTTTATACGTGAGTATAGGGACTCCAATTACCCTAAGCTTGGTGAGGAAAGGTTTATTTATAAATATTTTTATATACAATTAAAAAGCAAGAGAAGTCTGTACCACCTCTACTCAAGGAAAAAGGAAAACATTCTTCTTTATGATTATATAGTACATGATTTTCCTTATTTATAGAAGTGAAGCACCAAAATGTGTGTGAGAGAGTCAAGTGTATCATTTTAGGGAAAATAACATTCACATGTCTCAGCAGCAGGATTTTTAGAAATTATAAAAATGTAGAAATAGATACTGTTAGTTTGTTACTTATAGTTGCAGTATATTATTTTCCCCAATGGAAGATATAACATGCTGTTCACCATATTTTATTATTATTATTATTATTATTATCATTACCACAAGAAACCTGCTAACTTGTAACTATAATAAAATGGTGGGCAGAATATTTTGATTTCAGAAAACTTTAAAATGCTTTTAGTATATTTTTCCATGTCAAACTCTTAATGGCCTATAAAAGGTGAATAATAAATGACGTTAGAATTACAGAAAATTATACTTCAACTCCTGACAATGTGGTTATTACAATTTCAGTAGTTAAAATTGCAGTAAAGAATTGAATTTTTACTAAATGAAATACATACTCTTGTTATTTAATGTTTTCTCTGTTTTAAAAGTTTTTTTGACAAATATATCTTTACAGAAGAATTTTAAGGATCTATCTAATAAAATTCATCACCATATGTTTTGTTTAATATTAAAAAGAATTCCTCCATCTGGAATTCTCTAAAGTCTACTTGTCTCATGATATATCTAATAAATACAACTACTGTGCAGAGTATATAAGTTTATTTTTATATGAAGAATATATTCTTTTTATTTTGACATCTCATGAAGTTCAGTTTCATGGAAATGGATATTAGTTGAGAATCATAATTCATTGAAGGTGTCAGACCAAGGATATTACCTTTAGCACAAGTATTATTTCATACTACCAAGAATGTTGGGAATAGTCAGAAAATGCCTATGTCACTTTTTATTTTGGAGATTAGATCATACTGGATTTTGCTTACAAGCAAAATTGCAAATATTGTCAAAGGTTTGACAGTGACTTCATATTTTTTAATGTGTTACTCTTTCCTTAATTCATACTTTTGATTATAGTTCAGTAAAGCAAATAAGGCTTGCCAATGTAAAGAAGGGCATAAAATAAGAAGAAGAAAAAAGCATTCCCTATAATTTTCAATGTTTAATGTATTATTTAAATATAGGTTTGGCAAGAAACAATTTGCATTAATTCATTTCATGCAGTCACCCTAGATCTATTTCATGGTATGTACACAGTAGCTGTTAGTGACTAAACAAATAAATGAAGAAAAATATGAATGTACGTCTATCTTTTGATTTCTATTTGTTAAGTACCAGTAAACTGTTTCAAATGGGCATAATGAAGTCAATTATTTATAATAATCTTCCACAGTGTGATGAATTCTAAGTTTATGTAGAAATTGCTTTTATTATCCTTTTAAGGGAGAATTTTTTTTGTCAGGAAAGATACATAGTGTGGTGATGGCCAAAATTAAGCTGTGGGAAAACTAAAGAGAATTTTTCAAAATATTTTGATGTAAGTGGTTGAATAATTTTTAAATTATATTTGGAGATTCCAAAGTACGAGGGTCAAAATAGGCACAGAGTAAAGGTAAGACATTATACTATAATTTATTTTTCTCTCTGGGTTAGTTAAAAGAAGGCAGAGTATGCACCTGGCAAAACAATAAAATCCTCTTTACCTTGTTTTTGAACTAGATTATGCTGGTGTTTTAGTTTCCTCGTTGCTAAAGCAAATACATAAAATAAGTTGGCTTAAACAATGGGTATTTATTGCCTCATATTTTTGAGGGTAGAAGTTCAAATGAAAACATCATTCAGGCTATGGTTTATCCCAGAAGACTGTGGTATTCTAGAGCTGGCTGCTTGGGTCCTTGGCTTTTCTGTGACATGACAATGTACATGGTGACTTCTCTTGGCTTCTTCTTTCTCTTCCAGGTTCCATTGACTGTCAGCTTCTGCCTGCTCCCTCTGACTTTTTCTCTGTCTGAATTTCACTCGTTTCATAAAGGACTCCAGTAATCATGATTAAAACCCAACCTCATTCATTTGGGCCACACCTTAACCGAACTAACATCTTGAAGAGATCTAATTTATAATGGTTCCACAGCCCCGAGAGTGGGTTAAGTTTAAGAACATGTTTGTCTGGGGTACATAGCCCCAAGCCCCCACACCTAGAACTTTGTTCTATTGAAACTTTGCTGTTTCAAATACTATATGAAAAGTACTATGATTTTAAAACTTCTTTCACATACTTGTAGCATGTAAACTCTTACTTTATAAATTATAATTTTGTAAATTTTCTCTCTTCTATTTTTTAATAATTAGAGGCATATGTCATTTTATTACACTTCACTTTATGGTGCTTTGCAGATTCTCTGATTTTTACAAATTGATAGTTTGTAGTAACCCTGTATCAAGCAAGTTTGTCAGCACCATTTTTCCAACAGCATGTGCTCATTTATGTCTCTGTGCCACATTTTGGAAATTCCCACAGTATTTCAAACTTTTTTGTTATTATTGTATCTGCTCTGGTGACCTGTGATCATTGATCTTTGATGTTACTATTATAATTGTTTTGGGATGCTACTAACTGTGCCCATGTAAAATGGTGAACTTAATGGATAAATGTTCTGTGTATTCTGACTGCTCCACTGACCATCTGTTCCCTGTTCCCCATATTTCTTCCTTTCCTTGAGCCTCTATTTCCTGAGACCCAACAATATTAAAATTCGGCCAATTAATAACTCTACAATTGCCTCTAAGTGTTAAGTGAAAGAAAGAGTCACATACCTCTCATGTTAAATCAAAAGTTAGAAATGATTAAGCTTCATGAGGAAAGCATGTTGAAGTCTGAGGCAGGCTGAAGGCTAGGCTTCTTGCACCAAACAATTAGCCAAGTTGTGAATAAAAAGCAAAAGTTTTTGAAGGAAATGAAAAGTGCTACTGCAGTGAACTCATGAATGGTAAGAAAGTGAAATAGCCGTACTGCTAACATGGAGAAAGTTTTAGTGGTCTGGATAGAACATCAAACCATACAGAAGATTCCTAAAGTCAAAGCATAATCCAGAGCAAGGCCCCAACTTTCTTCAATTCTGAAGACTGAGAGAGGTGAAGAAGCTGTAGAAGAAACAGTTGAATTTAGCAGAGGTTGGTGCATGAGGTTTAAGGAAAGAAGCTATCCAGAAAATCTAGCTAAGATCATTGATGTAGGTGGTTACACTGGACTACACATTTTTATAGCCAAAATAGCTTTATATTGGAAAATAGAAAGGAGAAACCAATGCCTGGCTTCAAAGTTTCAAAGGAAGGCTCACTCTCTTGCTAAGGGATAATGCAGCTGGTGACTTAAAGTTGAAGACAATGATCATTTACTAATTCAAAAATCTTAGGGCCCTTAATTATGCTGTCTACTCTGCCTGTGCTCTATAAATATAACACGAAAGACTGGATCACAGCATATCTGTTTACAATATGATTTACTGAATATTTTAAGTTCACTTTTGAGAACCTACTGCACAGAAAATAAAGATTCCATTCAAAATATTACTGCTCATTGACAATGTACCTGGTTCCCCAAGAGCTCTGATGTAGATGTACAAGATGAATATAATTTTCATACCTGTGAACATAACATCCATTCTGTAGCCCATGGATGAAAGAGTAATTTTAAATTTTGAGTCTTATTTTTTTAAGAAATACATTTTGTAAGGCTATAGCTGCCATAGAGGGCAAAGTCATTGAAAATCTTTTGAAAAGGATTTACCATTATAGATGCTATTAAAACTTTCATGATTCATGGGAGGATTTCAAAATATCAATATTAACAGAAGTTTAGAAGAAGTTGATTTCAACCTTTATGGATGACTTTCAGGGATTCAAAATTTCAGTGTAGGAATTAACTGCAGATGTGCTGGGTATAGCAAGAGAACAAGAATTAAAAGTGGAGCCTTAAGATGTGACTGAAATGCTGCAATCTCATGATAAATCTTGAGCAGATGAGGAGTCGCTTCTTATGGATAAGAAAAGAAAGTGGCTTCTTGAGATGGAATCTACTCCTGGTGAAGATGCTGTGGCCATTGTTGAAATGGCAACAAAGAATTTAGAATATTATGTAAATTTAGCTGATAAAGCATTGGCCAAGTTTGAAAGGATTGACTCCAAATTTTAAAGATGTTCTTCTGTGGGCAAAATGCTATCAAACAGCATCACATGCTACATTGAAATATTTCATGAATGTTAGAGTCAATCAATGCAGTAAACTTCATTGATCTTTTATATTAGGAAATTGCCACAGCTTTCCCAACCTTCAGCAACCACTTAATGTCCATAGAAATATGACATTTAAGTTTATTCTAGCGAGGACTCCAAAAGAAGTGAAGGTTGATGTAGAGAAGGTTTATATCATACTAGAGAGTACATATATCATCATAAATTGAATGTTGGTAGAAATATGGACATTAAAGGTGTTCCTGGTGAGGCCTTGGAAGGAAAAGATGTATATGTTATTGGAAACTGGAAGAAAGGCAACCTCCATTATAAAGCCCTGTGTTAGATTGAAAATAGAACTTGTAAGTGATAAACCTGGATATTTAGTTGAAAAGATTTCCAAGCAAAATGTGGAAGATGCATCCTTGTTTCTACTTGCTTCTTAACAAATGCTTAACAAAGAGCTTGCTTGGATAGGGATAAATGTGTATCCTTTATTCTCTATCTAAAAAAAAAACAGAAACAAAAATGCATGCACTCCAGCTGTAAATCATGATGTCATTAGACAAAGGAGCTCATCTTCATTTTTAAATCACCCCTTTAGTGTTTATTACACTGAGAAGAATTCTGCCATGCACCTTTAATCTTTAATGTTGTGGTCTTCTTGAGAACTTTGAATGAAGTTGAAAACTCAGTTACAGCATAGTGATGACTTCGCTGAGGCCCTAGCAGTGTCCCTGTACAGCCTGACCAGGTAGATGCTGTGCTTCTGTGATGCTTGTCTGTCCAATTTACAAAGTTATGTAGAATCACTGAATGCTGCTTCTTTTGTGGGTACTTGGAGACAGATTGCACCATTTTCTGGAAAGTTTTAATAGGAGAACCATAACAATTCACAATCGTCTGCCTCCCTAAATGTCTGAAGTCTCGGCACTTATCCTGATTTAAATCTCAGCCTAGAAGATTCCTTGCATTTGGATTCATGGATTGTGTATAAGTTTCACAGTAACAAAACAGTACCCTGCTTAAGTAATTTTTTCCTCATGTTTTAGAAAGAATAAAATAAATTCTATCAACCCTTATGAATCAAGAAAAGTAGTTGTCTTAATCATAAATGATCAAGTACGGGGATTTTTAGGAAATAAAATATCATTTAAAATAAAGTCTAGAGTGAATTTCCACAAATATTGCACAATCTTTATAGTTTCCTGAACAATTTACAACACATTTCGTTGACATATTCTGAGTCTTATACTAAGTACCATATAGCTAAGTCGATGACAAACCTAGACATATTTTTATTATTAGATAACCAGATATTTCTTAGTTTCTGTCTTTCTAGAGGGAAGTTAGACTTTCCCATCAAATTCTTGTGCCATGGACCACTGTGGTCTCAATAATTTGTAAAGGCCAAAATATTACTATGATGTGTTCCATGTATTAAAATATGATGGGTTTAATATAAGGATCTCACTTGAAACAAAGTAATTGGGGTCTACTCAAATAACAGTACAGAATTTCAAAATTGTCTGTGACATCACCACGGTGTTCCAAAATTATTATGCAAATAACAAAAAACAGTATCCAAATTTGAATGCTCTTAAAATGGCCATATAATAGGAGCTTCTATATATATATTTATGATGTCTTCATTTCTGAAATGTCAAATGACTCATATTATGGGGAAAAACAGATATGATGTATCTGAGGCAAGTCAAGGAAAGGGTAAGAAAAAATATCACAGGCATTCATGTTGGAGGTATTAAATACTGTAACCTTATGTCTGGAGAGATGAATATTGAGAGGATATAATTATAATCTCTAAAATTTCAAGGGTATTCGTACATTTAATATGTCCTTTTAACCAAGTCTTTAAACACTAACACTTCTTACATATGTAGGACTTCTATGCAAAATATCAGATAATCAATAAATATAATTCAGAATTAAACTAAATTAAACATGTAAATAAATTAATATGTAAATACTAAGCCTTAAAAATAAATATTAATCACATAAATATAAGTATATAAAATATTTGTAATATAAATATAATATATTATAAATAATACAAATATAAAAATTAATATACAAATAAATTAATAAAACATGTAAATAGATATAGCAGTTTGATATTATTTATGAATTCCAAAAAGTATATTGATTATGTTTGTAAATTGATCTGTTCCTCTAGGCATGATACCTTTTGATTGTATTAATTTCAATGGATTTATGTTCATTTGATTAAATCAAGATTAGGGTTTCGATTCGACCATGTCAGTAGGGCACGACTCTGGGTTGAGTCCCCACTCTCTAGGTGGGGTATATAAATGGACACTCATTCAAGAAGATGCACAGAAGAAGAAACACATGGAAAGAGAGAAGCTCCATTGATACCAGAGGATAGAAATCTATCAGCTTTGATCCAGAAGCCCCATTTGCAGGATAGTTTGCAGCTGAAAAAACAGGGCAAATGCAAAAGAACAGTGCAAATATTGGCTTTTGTAAGCTATCAATATTTTATTCATTCTGACTAAAATCACATCATATTGACATATGTCTTTAGTCTATAATGACTTAAGATATTTAAATATTAAAATAGAATGTGGGTGCTTTTGGCATTTCACTTATAGATTGAGAAATGTTTAAATTTTATGTTGTTTGTAGTATAATAATAGCAATAAAGTTTCCTACTCAAGTTCCTCAAAAGTAACAGTTATATTCTCTAGATATCTGTCTCTCAAGAGCAGGTATTAGATAAGCTTTAGTATTTTGATTGTTTACTTACAATAAATTCCTTAGTTTCAGTAAAACATTAAGATATCCAATTTACAACCAAATGGTGGTAATCAAATAGGCTTTCATGTACATTCTCTAAGGTGCCTAGACTCTTTGGGTACAACCCCCTCTTTGTCTTCCTTCAGAGTCAACAGGGTTAAAAAAAAACATTTCCCTCAAGTGAAAATTAAATTAAGCAATTAAAATCTGTAATCTCACTCTTAAATTTACATAATTTTATTAAATGTTTATTAGATCATATTTTGTTTAAATGCAAAAAGCATTTCATTATAAGAGAACTGCCAAGTTTCAAATGTTGAAATGAATTGTAATAGCAAACTACTTATGACTAAGTAAGGGATTTGCATGACACTTGCTAAAGGTTGTTATAACTTGGTATAGGGTAGTAAAAGTCCTTTGGTTTATACATCACAAATGTATAAATTTAATTTTAAAAGTTAACATAATGTGAATTAGAGCAGTTCAATTAATTTTCTAAATTAAAGAAGCTGGTTAGGGGAAGAATTTGAAACCAAATTCATATTTCTGTTATTTTTATTTAATGTTTACTTCTTTATTTTTTTAATTTTCTAGCTCTTCCTCTAAGAAACAATTATCTTTATATTTTCACTGGCACATTAATATAGGATAAAGATAATCTTCCATTACTTACCTATAGTTTTATACAAGAAAACATCTATCAAGATAACATTAGAAAAAAATTACTGAAAAGCAATGAAATTTTTATTCCACATATGATTGCCATCAGAACATTGGCTCTACATGCCATTTATTAGTAACAACATTTTGCCTAGAATCACATTATATTTTTGGCTTTCTATTAATGACCAGCATGTGTAATTTAGCAGAAAATTGCTTTGAATTTTTTTTCCATGAAAGAAAAAAAAAAAAACTATATAAATGTACAATACCAGTATGATTAGCTTATAAAGTCTCAAAAGGAGTCCATACTGTGTGTCATAATTATTATTTCCAGAAAAAAATTAAGTGAGCATCAGCATCTTTGTGGGCCAAGACAATTAAGACTTGTTTAATTTTGTCCTTGCCTCAATATGTGATTAAAGCTAGATTTACTTTCTTCCAGCTGGTCACATTTCTGAGTCAAATGCAATCTCTCAAATGAATAATGCATCAAGTTAAATTAGTTACATTTAAAAAAAATCATTTCAGAAATGCAAATTAAACATCACCTTAAACAGATTCACAGTCTAAGAATATTTGGGAATGTATATCAAAATCTAAATATGCAGTGGTTCTCACAAATTAACTGACTCAAGTACCCTGCAGAAAACTTTATTTCTTCTGTTAAAAAGAGGGCTTGATATTTGAACTAATATGTTCATGAACACATGTGTGTTATACTTGCTTTGTGTTCTTGCCATCTAATGTTTACTACTTTAAAATGTCCATAGTTGAAATAGTACGGTAATTTTGAGTACATTATCTGATAATAGTTTAGTTTGTTTATATTTTTAAATTCAATAAAATAATGTCATGCCTTAATTTTACTTTTCTTGTTCAACAAACATGAACCTAAATCAGGGAGTTAACTAAGATCTTAATAGTTAACTTTAATATTAATATTATACAGTGGAAAAAGCAGTGGCTAGGATGGCAGGTATTTTTATGTTTTCATTCTGCCTCTGACGTAAATTGGTTTTGTAATTTGAGGTGTCTGATGTATCAAGAAGGCAATTTAAACAGCTACATGAGCAGAATGGACTACACTATGAATAATATAAGCCTAGAAAACAGGTCCCACCTCTCCCCTTCCTAGTTTTTCTTGGCTATACTAGCAATATGGAAAATCAACTATTTGATTTTTCAGTTATTTATTAAAAAATAGTTTAAGAACTAAATCAACTATTTAATACAGAAGCTATTAAAAGATTCTAAGCCATTCTATAAAATTAGACAAATATATTTCGTTTGAATACACCAAGTCCTGAATCACAATTGCATATCACATTTGCTTGGTAAAATTTCTACATTCAAATATGTTATATGGAACTGGTTCCTATATTATGGGGAATTTGTAGGAACATAATAGCATGACTCAGCAATCAGCAACAAGGATATCAGATATATATATATATATATATATAAAACTTACAGAAGAAATACTTGAATATGCATATCTGATTAAAGTGGTGTGATATGATGGAAAGATAAAGTTATATTTCCAAAGGGCTATATGGCTTATAATTATTATAAGGTTCTAAGTGCTTCAAAAGGTATCATATGTGTAATCTAAGCATCTTTTAAAATTAAATTAATTAATTAATTATTTTAAATTTTAAAATTAAATTAATTAATTATTTTTAAAAAAAGGTATTATATGCCCTCCAGGAATTTTCTTGAGGTTGGAATGACCACATGGCCCTTTATTAGGACTAAGCAAACACATACGAACATGTGGGAACAAAAAAAGTTAGGTTCTCTTCAATTTGGTCTCAATGGTCATAGTTTTCTGATCTTGG
Source organism: Cabassous unicinctus (assembly GCA_029593785.1). Lineage (NCBI taxonomy): Eukaryota > Metazoa > Chordata > Mammalia > Cingulata > Chlamyphoridae > Cabassous > Cabassous unicinctus. Next base: position 26,579 of record JAQZBX010027047.1, read on the forward strand.
TAGAGTCAGTTAGATTAAGTATGGAATATTTGAATGATATTCTTTGTAGCAACAGCTAAAAAATTGAGCTCGGAGGAGGTAGAAGCATTGGAGAGACATACATCTAAGCACGCTAATGATGCTGGTAAAATCAGAGAAATAGCAGAAAAGCCCAGCTGCTACAGTCAAAGAGCTGGCACAAACCATGCCAGGGGAAACTTGAAAGTCAACGTTAATATTCTCTGAGCTTTAATATGAGATGGGACTTGGGACCTATTTGAATGCCTTTACCAGGTTAACTACTACTTAAGATTTGATAATGGAGTTGCAGTTATAATAAACACATAAAATTAAAACCAGAAAGAGAGTGAAAGAGAATAAAGCCAAAGAAATATGTTGCTTTTTACCCTCCTTCAAACAGTTTAGTCTCCTGAAACCTACATTTCCTGGTATTACAAAGTGAATTATACAGTGCAGAAGAAAAAAGTCCTTCCCTGAAGCATTATGGCAAACCCGAAACAATTTTAGGTCTGACATTTCCTGCAGCTGAATCTGATGAGAAACAGATCAAAGTCAAGGTGAATGCTTTTCTCACTTCCCCTGAGAATCATAGCTAGATTTTGTAGTAATCGGTACACAAACATGCTACCAGTAATAGAACAAAGAGTTCTTCCTAGATAACCTAAGTTTATCAAGAAAAGCATAAAGACTGTTGCTACTTTTTTCCCCATCATTTTAGTTTCACCAGCAGGCATTTTTCCTTTCTTCTATTGAAAAAATTAGATGAAACTAAACCTTGCCACTACACACGTACTCAGTTTAAGGTAATTTCCATTTCAGATGGCTCTTTGTTTTCCTGTTATGGGAAAATTATATTTTAGTGTACAGAATATAGAATTCCTTTGAGAAAATACTGTGATTTCTTAGAGATAGAGTGTGATAAAAGGAAGGTAATAAATATTAAGTAAATTTATTTACTTACTAAGTAAAATAAATTTTCACAAATAAAACCCTTAGCAAAGGGTAGACTGGGTGCTTTTAGATTTTAGGAAGTGTTAGCCTAACATGGAGGAACTTAGATTGGAAATTCCTAGCTTCATATGTAGAGAGTCTTATTTCTCATGAAGTTGGTTTAAGGATAAGTGCTAATGACATGACCAGATGGCCAGAAGACAAAGATAAAGACATTCTGCAATGGGCAGTGTGGAAGCTGCTGTGTCTTGCTAGTTTCTATGCTACAACACTTCTTAAAAACTTTTGCTGTGCTGCTCTCTCACCATCACCTCTCATCTTACTCATCTTCACTGAGGGAAAGTACCAGGGAAATATGATTCTGTTTGCAGAAGCTGGCAGTACTGTGTAAGATTCAAATTGCAAAAGCTTAATATGAAACATCTCCTTTTCTTTCATTCAAGCTTATTGAAATTAATTGATTGAACAAATTGATTGAACATTAGACGTCTGTTAGTTGGCAAGTTGGGAATAATACAATTAACTCATTAATATAATACATACTTAGTTCATATATGTGTCTTAGGCAATTCCTCAAATGGATATTTGCATTTATTAAGAATACATTAATTCAAGTATTGATACCAGATTGATAAATAAGGAAATCCAAGCCAATTCAGACTTTTCATGACCTTCAATTAATATCATGGATTTATAGTATCATTATACAGTTAAATAATAACCTTGAATTTGTCTACTATAAATTGGTATCTTTTGCAACAAGCATTTCTAATTAAAATAATTATATGTATATTCTGTTACCTTTGATAAAATAGTAGAAATTAATCACTTTAAAATTGCCAAGGCTCTTCTGCCCCTTTTATTTGAACATATAATTAGCATTATACTTGTTGAATATATGCCAAAGAGACTTAAATATTTGGTTTGTTCATGTGCTGGTTGAGCCCTGAATCTCAGCAGAGTTGCAACACCTACTCTCCACTTCACTGGACTCACCCAGGACAACTAAAAGGAGATGATGATGGACAAACCCATCCCAAGGAACAGAGAGTGTCTGCAACTGCAA